>SJYV01023438.1:18230-96900 GCA_006410875.1 Neotragus pygmaeus | reverse complement strand
GCCTGCAATGTGGGAGACCTGGGTTTGATCCCTGGGTCGGGAAGATCCCCTGAAGAAGGGAAAGGCTACCCACTCCAGTATTCTGGCCTGGAGAATTCCATGAACTGTATAGTCCATGGGGTTGCAAAGAGTTGGACATGACTGAGCGATTTGCACAGATTGCATCTCTTTTCCCCCTCTGCTGTAAATAGCTTCTCATTGTCTGTTTTGTGCATAGTGGTGTATATATGTCAATTCCAATCTCGTACAGAATGAAGTAACTCAGAAAGAGAAAAACAATATTGCATATTAATGTATCCATGTGGAATCTAGAAAAATGGTACAGATGAACCTATCTGCAAATCAGAAATAGAGATGCAGATGTAGAGAACAAGCATATGAGGAAAGGATGGGTGGGATAAATTGGGAGACTGGGATTGACATATATACACTCAGTTCAGTTCAGTTCAGTTCAGTCACTCAGTCGTGTCTGACTCTTTGTGACCCCATGTATAAATCTTCCTTTTCTAAAATAATCTATCATCTCATGGTTGCCAAATCTAATATTACTTTTCATTTATTATTGCTAGTAATATCCAATTCCTATCATTAATACTTCTTTGATGATAGAACCATGACTACTGTTAGATATATTTATTATTTCTAATTATTAAGAACCTATGGAATTGAAAGTAT
Source organism: Neotragus pygmaeus (assembly GCA_006410875.1). Classification (NCBI taxonomy): domain Eukaryota; kingdom Metazoa; phylum Chordata; class Mammalia; order Artiodactyla; family Bovidae; genus Neotragus; species Neotragus pygmaeus. Next base: position 96,225 of record SJYV01023438.1, on the reverse strand, counting down.
CACTAGTTCATGCAAAAAGAAACTAGTCTCAGATAAGCAACAGCCCAAAGTCAAACAACCTGTTAGTGGCTAAGGAGTCCCAGATTATTAGAGTCAAACCTTCCATTAGTTTTAGAAACAGATATTTTTGTTTGTTGATTACCTAACCATTTGTCTTTGGCGTCCTCTCCACTCCCTTCTCATTCTCTTATTTCACCAGAATGTCTAAGACTTGTAAACAATGTAATATAGGAAATTTTATATGGACTTTAGACCTACCTGAGTTCAATTCCAGCTCTGCTTGCTACAAATCCACATACACACACACAATCTTCCATATGTATTACCGTATTATCAGACACATTTATTTATACAGTCACAACATACATTATTTACTCATACAAATTTTGAATATTTACATACTAGCACACATTTTCCTTGTTCACACAAAACAGCCATTCACCATAAGCACGCACACGCACACACTCTTAAATTTTCCTTCATATGTATACCCACTCAAACTCACAGTCATTAACCCTTCAAATTCAGTCTCACTCATCTAAGTCATAATTTTGCCTATCTCCATTCAGTATACTGGCTCTCCTCTCATTAAATCAGTTTCCTCAAGGAGGTAGATATTCCAAAGTTTATTCAGCCCTTGCCCCTGCTTCCAGTCTGATAGTCCTCTAATCTACACCAGAAGGAAGAACTCTCTCTGGGAATGCGATTCACAAGATAACCTCCTGCTACACCAGTTCCCTCTGGAATTGCCCAAACATAAGTCAGAGATGTAAAATATCAACACTGATTGGCACTCTATGTCAGTAATCATCAAACTGCAGCCAGTGGGCCAAATCCTGCCCACCACCTTCTTTTATATATAAAATGTTATTGAAACACAGCCATGCCCAGTTATTTACATATTGTCTATGACTGCTTTCATTGGACAGATTGAGTAGTTGCAAAAGAGACAACGTTCAAAACTTAAAAATATTTGCTGTTACTCTACAAAAACTTTTTGGTGATCCCCGTTTTAAAATAATCTTGTATGATTTATTATTTATGAAGGAAAGGCAATTTTCCCAAGGTCACAGAGGAACTGAGTTAAGATTTCTTGCCTCTCATTCCACCGTTTCCACCATGCCACAAAGCTTCTGCAGACACATTTTGGTCTGCCCTGACTCTGCTCTCAAGGGATGGAGAATTCCAAAAAGAGCCTCTATTGGGTGACCAAATGGTGAAGGCAATCCATTATCATTTCCCATGTCTCTCCTTAATAAACTCAGCATGTCCCACCTCCTTTATCCCCACCATTCCTGCCCACAGGCAGAAGGACCCGAAGAGGCACCAGGCTACCCTGGTCAGTACCAACCTACATCTCTCCTCACTCCAAACCATCATCAGAGCCATTTGGAACCACCTCTGGAGCCATACCCCTGCCTAGATGGCAGGGCATTCCCATAACCAGCAGACTGTGTACAGTGGCCAGGGGATCAAGCTGGAGGAGAAACTGCAGGGCAAGTTATTTGTTCTCTGAGTATCTTTGGGGACCATGATCTTATTTATGTTGTCTTTCTTTTCCCCCAGGACCTCCTCTATTGCGATCTTGGTGACATAACCGGAAAGTCCTTAACCCTTCTTGTCTGAGTGCTGGAAGCCTCATGTGGAAAGTGTGCCTGATAGTTTATATGAGCTTAGGAAAGGAGTTGTGAGAGAAGATTTGGAGTGAGTGACTGACTCTTTGCAACCTCATGGAATGTAGCCTGCCAGGCTCCTCTGTCCATGAGATTTCCTAGGCAAGAATATTGGAATGGGTTGCCATTTCCTTCTCCAATCCTAACCAGGGATTGAACCTATGTCTTCTGTGTCTCCTGCTTGGCAGGCAGATTCTTTACCACTGAGTCACCTGGGAAGCCCTAATGAACCAATATGGATACATTATTATTAATGAAAGTCTGTAGTTTATATCAGGGTACCCTCTGTGTTGTATAGTTTATGGGTTTTAAAAAATGTATGGTGACATGTGTACACCATTATAGTCCCTTTCAGAATATTTTCAAAAACTTATAAATGCTTGCAGGCCTCCTATTTATCCCTCTTCTGTTCCCTCAGAATCCCTCAAATCCAAGGATTATTTTTTACTGTCTCTGTAGTTTTGCTTTTCCAGAATTACATAAGATTTGTATCATACAGTATGTACCTTTACAGATCACCTTATTTTGCTTAGCATAATGCTTTTAAATTTCCCCCACATCTTTCTGTGGCTTCGTATCTCACTTCTTTCTATTGTTAAATAATATTCCATTGTTGGATGTACCAGAGTTTATCATTTCACCTGTTCAAAGATAGTTTGGTTACTTCCAAAATTTGGCAATTATGCATAAAGTTTCTGTAAATATCTGTGTGTAGGCTTTTCTGTAGGCATAAGTTGTCAACTCATTGGATAAATACTAAGAAGCGTGGTTGCTAGATCATGTGGTAAGAGTATGTTTAGCTTTGTAAGAAATTGAAGAACTGAAGAAGCCATTTCCAAAGTGCCTTTACCCTTTTTTTTTCCCACTTTTCATTTCTGCCAGCAATGAGTAAGAGTCCTGTTGATCCATATTCTTAACAACATTTACTATTGTCAGGGTATTCGGTTTTAGCCATTCTAATAGGTAAGTAATGGTATTTCACTGCTGTTTTAATTTGGCTTTCCTTAATGAAGCATGCTGATATTGGGTATTTTTCATATCTCCATGTGACATCTCGATGGATTCTCCTCACCAGGACAGCTACTGGTTAATTTCTCAATGTTCCCCCAGCCATATAATACAATTACTGCAATTTTTTGCACAAATAATGCTTTGCATGTTCATGGCTTTGAATGCTCAACCTAACGTTTCTTATTGGTGTTCAGAGAACAAACAGAAATTATTCCTTGATAGGAGAGACAGTTCCTCCAGCAAGATGGAAGAAAAGGATGGTAGGAGCAGATATGTGCATGTATGTGCTGGATATAGATGTGTTTTAAATTTTAGTGTCTTGAATTTCTGTGAGTTTCTTACTGATTAGTTCTGATTTAGCAGGCAAGATTTTCTGTCAAAGTTAAATAGGTAGATTTTTGAATCGAGGTTGAAGGTTAGAATAGAGTGTGTACATGAAGCATTAATTAGCTGGAATGGGAGAATGAGCTGACTTGAGCAGAAGTGTAAATTTTCTGTGCTCTGTTGGTAGTCTAGGTTGATAATCATTTAATGGCACCACTCTGCTCCCCTGGTGAATACCTAAATCTAGTTGTTAATTTGGTTTATAATAATGTGGAGATGGATTGGAAAGAATGGAGGAAAAGATTTAAAGGATTTGAGAATACTTAGAAGAAATTTGGGGCTTCCCAGGTGGCACAGGTAGTAAGAACCTGCTTGCCAATGCAGGAGACATATGAAACACAGGTTCGATCCCTGGGTCAGGAAGATCCNGGAAAGAATGGAGGAAAAGATTTAAAGGATTTGAGAATACTTAGAAGAAATTTGGGGCTTCCCAGGTGGCACAGGTAGTAAGAACCTGCTTGCCAATGCAGGAGACATATGAAACACAGGTTCGATCCCTGGGTCAGGAAGATCCCCTGGAGGAGGGCTTGGCAACCCACTCCAATATTCTTGCCTGGAGAATATGGACAGAGGAGCCTGGCAGTTTACAGTCCATAAGTTCCCAGAGTCAAACACGACTGAAGCAACTTAGCAGCAGCAGAAGAAGAAATTTATTACTAATATAATGAAGAGCATGGAATCTAAACAATTTTAGATTAAGTTTCCACCAGTTTCTTCTGTCCATGGAATTTTCCAGGCAAGAATACTGGAGTGAGTTGCCATTCCCTTCTCCAGGAGATCTTCCCAACCCAGGAATCAAACCCAGGTCTCCTGCATTGCAGGCAGATTCTTTAGCATCTGAGCAACTAGGGAAGCTAGTAAGGGTGCAATAAATTTTGACATGTGTTTCTGACACGAGTAAAAATTAATAGTAACTTCTCTAGAAGCAATTTTCCAATGTGCCAGATGAGTCTAAAATCTTGATATCCTTACTTAAGGCTAAAATCATGCAAAGCTTGGGACTTCCCTGGTGGTCCAGTGGCTAAGACTCCACACCTCTAATCCAGGGGGCCTGAGTTCGCTCCCTGGTCAAGGAACTAGATGCCACATGTCACAACTAAGATATGAATATGTATGTAGTTATAGTTGTTACAATTTTATATATATATATGTATATATATATATATATATATATACACACATACATACATACACATAAATTCTGGATGATTATACACCAAAATGAACAACAAATTTCTCTGGGTAGTAGAATCATGTGCAAGTTTAATCTTCATCTTATTACTTTTCTATAGAATATTTATATAAAAGAAAATGTTTTCAAAAGAAGTATAAACAACATGGTCTCATGTTTTAGAGAAAGTAGTACTTCACCTTGAGATGAAATGGTTGTAATGATCTCACTGGGTAGGTGACACCAAGCTGAGCCTTGAAAGATAAATGGTGTGAATTCATTAAAAGGTCAAGAAAAGTAGAGGACATTCCAGGCAAATGGATCATTTAGGAAAAATGTACCAAGACACCTGAAAACATGACTAAACATGGAGAAGTTAGAGATATGCAGTTCCTTGAGACAGAATCATAGATTGCATGAAAGTGACGTGGAAATAGTTGCTGGTATGGAAGCCTGCATTTATTCTGTACCATTTTGAGGGGAATGATCTTTGAGAAACAATCCCCAAAATTCAAAAGTTAGAAGTATAGCACCTTTTCACACCCATCATACTTTGAGTAAGCATATGAAGAAATGAAGGTTTTACATGAGTGTTCAGAGATGTGTGAGATGTCTTGAGACTTAACAGCCCAAGACAGAAAGCCTACTTTTTTTAATCTGATTGGGACTTAATATTACATTTGACTATTCCCAAAGCTGAACTGAATATTAATGAGTTAGACATGAAACCTGACTTTGTTGAACTGCAGATTTATTTCTGAGGCTCTGACACTGATAAGAAAGCACAGAGTCACTAAACTCCAAACTCCCAGACCAGTCAGAATTCTACCCTTGTTTAGTTGTTTTTGCTGGCTAAGCATTGCCATGGGCACTGTGGTCTTGTACAATACTTTAAGCCATACGAGGGGAAAAAAATATCATTATTTTTTGATGAAATAGACTTTATAAAACAAGCTCTGCTAGATACAAATTTCTGTTAAATTTGAATCACACTGGTATATTAATTTAACAAATTTTCATTTAATTGTTTCCAGTGTAATAAAACACATAAATGGTCCTAGTAATAATAAGTCATATTTTCTTATTACTTCATAGATATTCAACCTGGGCAGAAACAAGTTAAGTATAAATTCTTTTTATTCTCAAGAATCTCTCTCTCCTATATGAAAAATATTCTCTCGAAATGTTTTTAATGCATGTGTTTTTTAGAAGTAGGTTGTTTAACCTGTAAATATTTGGATATTTTCAAGCTTTCTGTCATTGATTTCTGGTTTGAGAATATACTTTATAAGACTGACATTTTTTAAACATGTTAAGGTATGCTTTATAGCTCAGAATGAGGTGTTCTTGTTTGTTGTTCAGTCGCTATGTCACATCTGACTTTGTGACCCCACGAACTGCAGCATATCAGGCTTCCCTATCCTTTTCTATCTCCCTCAGTTTGCTCAAACTCATGTCCATTGAGTCAGTATGCCATCCAACCATCTCCTCCTCTGTCACCCCTTTCTCCTCCTGCCCTCATTCTTTCCTAGCATCAGGATCTTTCCCAAATGAGTCGGTTCTTCACATCAGGTGGCCAAAGTACTGGAGCTTCAGCTTCAGCATCAGTCATTCCAATGAATATTCAGGGTTGATTTCCTGTAGGATTGACTGGCTTGATCTCCTTGCAGTCCAAGGGACTCTCAAGAGTCTTCTCCAACACCACAGTTCAAAAGCATCAATTTTTCAGCACTCAGCTTTCTTTATAGTCCAACTCTCACATCCATACATGACTACTAGAAAAGCCATAGCTTTGATTATACAGACCTTTATTGGCAAGGTGATATCTCTGCTTTTCAAAACACTGTCCAGGTTGTCATAGCTTTTTTCCCAAGAAGCAAGCATCTTCTAGTTTCATGGCTGCAGTCACTGTCTTCAGTGATTTTGGAGCCCAAGAAAATGAAATCTGACATTGTTTTCACTTTTTCCCCATCTATTTGCCATGAAGTGATGGGACCAGATGGCATGATCTTAGTTTTTTGAATGTTGAGTTTTAAGCCNGGCTGCAGTCACTGTCTTCAGTGATTTTGGAGCCCAAGAAAATGAAATCTGACATTGTTTTCACTTTTTCCCCATCTATTTGCCATGAAGTGATGGGACCAGATGGCATGATCTTAGTTTTTTGAATGTTGAGTTTTAAGCCAGCTCTTTCACTCTCCACTTTCACCCTCGTCAAGAGGCTCTTCTTCACTTTCTTCTTCACTTTCTGCCATTAAAGTGATATAATCTGAATATCTGAGGTTGTTGGTATTTCTCCCAGCAATCTTGATTTCAGCTTGTGAGTTATCAAGCCCAGCGTTCCATATGATGTATTCTGCATATAAGTTAAATAAGCAGGGTGACAATATACAGCCTTGACTTATACTTTTCCCAATTTTGAACCAGTCTGTTGTTCCATGTCCAGTTGGTTTCTCAGGAGGCAAGTAAGGTGGTATGGTATTCTCATATCTTCAAGAATATTCCACAGTTTATTGTGATCCACACAGTCAAAGGCTTTAGCATAGTCAATGAAGCAGAAGTACAGGGTTTGTTTGTTTTTGTTTTGTTTTTTTTTTTGGAATTTCCTTGCTTTTTCTATGATCTAGTGGATGTTGGCAATTTCATCTCTGATTCCTCTACTTCTTCTAAATACAACCTGTAGAATGAAGTCTAGTCCAGTGAATATTCTAGATGAACTTGAAAATGATCTTTGTTCTGCTGTGATTGAAGATAGTACTCTACAAATGTCTATTAGAAAATATTGGTTCATAGTTTTGTTATATGAACTATATCTTTATGGATGTTCTGCCTGCCAGATCTATCAATACTGAAAGAAGGGTGATAAAGTTTCCAACTACATAGTGGATTTGTCTCTATCTCCATGCAGTTCTATTTGGTTTTGGCACATAATTTGACTTCTACTGTCAGGCTCATACACACTTCAGTTGTTGTCTCTTCTTGGAGAATCAATAATTCTATCCTTCATAATGCACTTCTTTCCCCCTGAAAATTTTCACTGTTCTGAGATACGCTTTATCTCAAGTTAGTGTTTGCAAGGTATGTCTTACTCCATCATATTATTTTTAACCCATCTGTTTATTTACAGTTAGATAAATTTCTTGTAGACAACATACAGTTGAATTTTTCTTTATTGTGGTAAAACACACACACACGAAACATGAAATCTACTATCTTAGAATTTTAAATACACAGTACAGCATCATTAACTCTAAGCACAATGTTGTTCAAGAGATCTCTCAGAACCTTTTCATCTTGTATGACTGAGTCTATAGCCCACTGAACAGCAATTCCCTATTTCCCTCTCTCCCCAGTGCCTAGCAACCACCATTCTACTCTCTGCTTCTATGAGTTTGACTCTTTAGACACCTCATGTAAGTGGAATCCTTTCAGTATTAGTCCTCCTGTGACTAGCTTATTCCACTTAGCATGGTGTCCTTGAGGTCTACTTATGTTTTGGCAAATGGTAAAATTTTACTCTTTCCCATGCATAAATATTCCACCTAGATGTGTGTGTGTGATACTACATCTTTTTATCTATTCATTGGTACGTGGATAATTATGTTGTTTCCATATGTCTCTTCAAGATCCTGATTACAATTACTTTTAATAGACATCCAGAAGTGGATTTGCTGGATCATGTAATAGTTCTATTTTTTTAATTTTTAATTTTTTGAGGAAATTTAGTACTGCTTTTCACAGTAGCGGAACCAATTTACATTTCTACCAACAAACAGTGCACAAGGTTTCCCTTTTTTCCACATCCTCCACAAGCTTGCTTTCTCTTTTTTATTAAAATAGCCTATTTCTATAAAATAGCTCTCTCTTTTCTTTTAAAAAAACAAGTGTGAAATGATAATAATTTTGGTCTTGATTTTCATTCCCTGATGATTTGTGATGTTGAGAAATTTTCATGTTCTTTTTGATTATTTGTATGTCTTTCTTTTCTGACTCTGACCCCATGTATATGTTTATTTATTTATTTTAAACATAAATTTATTATTTACAATATTGTATCGGTTTTGCCATACATCAACATGAATCTGCCACAGGTGTACACATATTCCCCATCCTGCACCTCCCTCTCACCTCCCTCCCCATACCAGCCCCAAGCGTCTTGTATCATGCAGGCAGTTTGGATATTTTTGCTATGGAGTTGTATGAGTTCCCTGCATATATATTTTGGATAATAATCCTTACAAGATATATGTTCTGCAAATATATTCTCTCGTTCCATACTTTGCATATTTATTTCATAAATTGTTCCTTTTGCTGTACAAAGCATTTGAGTTAGAGGTAGTCTCACTTTTTGATTTTTGTTTTTGTTGTTTGTGCTTTTGTGTCATACATAAAAGATTATGGCCAAGACAAACTCAAGAAACTTTTCCTTTAGGAGTTTAATGGCTTGGAGTCTGAGTTTAGGTCTTTAATCCATTTTGAGAGGCTCTTGTGTGTGTGTGTGTGTGTGTGTGTGTGTGTGTGATGTATGATGGGGGTCCAATTTCATTTTTCTCCTGATTACCCAGTTTTCCTAATATTATTTGTTAAAGAGACTATCTTTCTCTGTTGAGCATTCTTCACTATAGTAAACCAGATATGTAAAAGTTTATTTTGGGGCTCCATTCTGCTCCATTGATTTGTCTGTTTTTATGACACCTCATGCAAAGAGTTGACTCATTAGAAAAAACTCTGATGCTGGGAGGGATTGGAGGCAGAGGAGAAGGGGACAACAGAGGATGAGATGACTGGATGGCATCACTGACTTGATGGACCTGAGTCTGAGTGAACTCCGGGAGTTGGTGATGGACAGGGAGGCCTGGCGTGCTGCGATTCATGGAGTCGCAAAGAGTCAGACACGACCGAGCGACTGAACTGAACTGAACTGATGCCAGTCCCATACTGTTCTGATCAATACAGCTTGGTAATAGTGTTTAAAATAACTACAGAATTATAGGTAGTTATAAAAAACAATATAAAGTGTAGCCCCTCATACAATTCACCTAATTTTACCCAAGAGTAACATCTTGCATAACTATAGAAGAATATTTAAACAAAAAATGACATTAATAAAATCCACATATTTTATTTAGATGTTAAAAATTTTACATGCACTTATTTCAAGGGAGTGGTTCTAGACAATTTTATCACATGTATAGGTTTTTATAAGCATCAGTGCAATCAACAGAATGTTCCTGTTGGACTCAACAGGCTTTTGAGACCTGTGCTTGCCCAGCTTTAAGATGGAAGAAAAGAGAATAGCTCAGTTGGTGAGGAATCCACCTGCAATTCAGGAGACCTGGTTTGATTCCTGGGTTGGGAAGATCTGCTGGAGAAGGGTCAGGCTACCCACTCCAGTATTCTTGGACTTCCCTTGTGACTCAGCTAGTAAAGAATCTGTCTGCAATGTGGGAGACCTGGGTTCGATCCCTGGGTTGGGAAGATCCCCTAGAGAATGGAAAGGCTACCACTCCAGTATTCTGGCCTGGAGAATTCCATGGACTGTATAGTCCACAGGGTCGCAAAGAGTCAGACATGACTGAGTGACTTTCACACACACACACACACACACACACACTCAAAAGGAAGAAAGAGTCCAGAGTCAGCAACAGAGATGTCAATGGTATAATGAATGGGGGACTTATATGTCTAAGGCAAGTTCCTTGTGTGACACCCCACGGTAAGTGAGGGTGACAGGAAGAACATGGTGGCAAACTTTGCTCCCTGGAGAAGGGGAGATTACTAGTTAGAGGGGAATTGACATCAGGTGGGCTCATTAGTTACCAGGAAACCAGTAAAGGGGCATGTCCCCTCACTGTCCCTTTGATAACAACTATCTGGGACCTGGGGAAAGTACGTAGGAAGGTCAGTTATATGAGTAGGGTGTAGGTAAAGAGGCACTGGTTGGGCAGGGGATGTGCAGAGAATAGAGGAGACTGACATGGTATCTTGATGGAGACCCAGAAATTAGACTCATTTCCCAGTGAGGCCAGTGTTGTGGCTCAGCCCTCGAAAAATTTTCCATTTACTAGGACTGGAGACCTGACCTGGCGCTTGAGAAATCTGTATGCAGATCAGAAGGCAACAGTTAGAACTGGACATGGAACAACAGACTGGTTCCAAATAGGAAAAGGAGTANGGAGGGATTGCGGGCAGGAGGAGAAGGGGACGACCGAGGATGAGATGGCTGGATGGCATCACTGACTCAATGGACGTGAGTCTGGGTGAACTCCGGGAGTTGGTGATGGACAGGGAGGCCTGGCGTGCTGCGATTCATGGGGTTACAAAGAGTCGGACACGACTGAGCGGCTGAACTAACTAACAGTCACAATACAGGAGACAGCATGACAAGCAAAATACAAGGAGTAATCACATCTGAGATAATACTACAGCCACCTGTGGTTTTTTGTCCTGGTCTGCAATAATAGAAAATTCAAGTTTTCAGTAAAACAGGAACATTTGCAAAATCGTGCTAATAAGAGCCACCTCTGAACCACAGCTACTCCATTTTGAATTTCAAATGCATTCCCTTCCTCAATGACTAAACCAGCTGTATAATGCATGTCTGAAAGGCCACAAAACAGGATGCTCTAGTCAGCAAAATTTAAGTTAAACTCTGCAGAAGCCAAAATGACTTTCCCAGACCTCAGTAGGGCAGAGGTTTCCACCATTCACCCTTTAGACTAAAAACCTTCTTATAGGAAACACTTCTGATCAGAATATTTATTCAGAGATATTGGGGTGCTGACTGCTACACCAGGTTCAGATCATGTTCATCTGTGCTAAACCTCCTTTATATTCACCCAGTCATTCATGTTGAGGGAAAACTAATCAGAATGCATGAGGCTGAGACATATGTTAATGAGGAAACACTTTAGAGGTCATACATTTGTTTTAACTTTTTATTTTATCTTGAGGTATAGCCAATTAATAATGCTGTGATAGTTTCAAGTGAACAGTGAAGGGACTCAGTCATACATATACATGTATCCATTCTCCCCCAAATTCCTCTCCCATCCAGGTTGCCACATAACACTGAACAGAGTTTCGTGAATTATACAGTAGGTCCTTGTTAGTCATCCACTGTAAATATAGAAGTGTCTACAAGTCGATTCCAAACTCCCTAACTATCCCTTCTCTCCATCCATCCCCCTAGAAATCATAAATTTGTTCTCTAAGTCTGTGAGTCTCTTTCTGTTTTGTATATAAGTTCATTCGTGTCATTTCTTTTTAGATTTCACATATAAAGAATGTCAGATGATATTTCTCCTTCTCTGAAATTATCTCACTCATTATGACAATCTCTAGGTCCATCCATGTTGCTGCAGATGGCATAATTTCATTCCTTTTTAGTTCAATTCAGTCACTCAGTCGTGTCCGATTCTTTGCGACCCCNGATTTCACATATAAAGAATGTCAGATGATATTTCTCCTTCTCTGAAATTATCTCACTCATTATGACAATCTCTAGGTCCATCCATGTTGCTGCAGATGGCATAATTTCATTCCTTTTTAGTTCAATTCAGTCACTCAGTCGTGTCCGATTCTTTGCGACCCCATGAATTGCAGCATGCCAGGCCTCCCTGTTCATCACCATCTCTCGGAGTTCACTCAGTCTCGCATCCATCGAGTCCGTGATGCCATCCAGCCATCTCATCCTCGGTCGTTCCCTTCTCCTCCTGCCCCCAATCCCACCCAGCATGGCTAAGTAATATGTACATATCACATTTTCTATGTCCATTCCTCTGTTGATGGACATTTAGGTTTTGTCCATTTCTTGGCTATTGTAAACAGTGCTGCAATGAACATTGGAGTGTATGCATTCTTTCAGATGTTTTTCTCTAGATATATACCCAGCAGTGGGATTGCAGGGTCATATGGTTGCTGTATTTTTAGTTTTTTAAGGAACTTCCATACTATTCTTTATAGTGACTATACCAGTTTACATTCCCACCAATGGTTTAGAAGGGTTCCTTTCTCTCCACACCCTCTCTAGCATTTATTATTTGTAGAGTTTTTTCATGATAGCCATTCTGACTGGTGTGAGGTAACATCTCATCTTAGTTTTGATTTGGCATTTCTCTAGTAATTAGTAATGTTTTCATGTGTTATACATTTTATGTCATACACAGCAGCAGCAGCAAGTCTCATGTTCATTTGAGGTGGAACAGTTTTTTGAGTGTGCTCAGAATCAGGGTGACCTTAAGCTTTGTAAGGGTTTCACAAGGTGAAACATTGGTGAATAGGTTAGCTTAATCAAGAAGTTCCAATCAAAGATGTGGAAAATCATCTCTCATGCCCACATTGGTTTAACATTACAAATATAATTTATAGTGAAGATTTAAAGTGTGAAACCACCAGGTAAACCTCTCCTCGATCATTAATAACTTTTGTGCTTCCTCAGGATTGCTGAGGAAGAGGGTTTCCTCATTCTATGGAAGTTCATTGAGATGGTATTGAGTTCGGGGCTACTCATATCTTTCTGGTCTCTTAAACATGCTTTTTTGATGCTACTGGTGCGAATTCATTAGAATAAAATGTTTTTCTTTCCAAAAAATTTTGTCAAATATTTGTCAAATGTAAATTGTATATTTATAAAGTAAACAATCAGATGATTTGATATATAAATATATCAAATATACATATACATATATAGCAAAATAATACAGTCAAATTAATGAACATATTCATCACCCTTATCATAGGTGCAACTTGTGTGTGTATATGTGTATGAGTGCATGTGGTGAGAAAACACAATATCAACTCTCAAGTTAACAAATTTCAAATATACAATATAGGATTATAGAATATAGAAACAATGCTATCCGTTAGGCTCAAGAAGTTATACACCCTTCCCAACTGACAAATTGTACCCTCTTTATGTGATTGTCCAAGGATGTTACAAGATGTCTCAAAGAGTGGGAAACTCAGTTAGGAATGGTTGAAGAAATTCAAAACCAGAAATCAGTACTCACTTCATCTTTTACCAAATCAAGCTAATGACATGAATATTACATGATTTAGAAGTTCACAGGCTCTATGTAGGACACACCATGCTCAGTCAAACATGGTACTACTCTCTGTTGCTTTGACAGCAGAAGATGTAAACTCTGAAATCTACCCTGTGACCTCCCCTGGAAACAGAATTCACTGAGACACTTATGTTTCAGTTTATCAATAGTGTTTCCACTCACCACATCTGTAGTCCATATCATGAACAGCTAGAGATGATGAAAAGTCTGTTACTCCTTTGGAGTTAATTCTGCTTTGGAAAAAATATATGAGCCACCTGCTCCCGGATTTGCTTGGTCTTGATCCCGTAAATGATAGGGTTCAGCATAGGTGGAGCCAGAACGCAGACATTAGCCAACAAGATGTGAATATGAGGTGGAATGTGACGACCAAACCTCTGAGTCAGGGTTGTGAAGATGGCAGGTCCATAAAAGAGAATGATAATGCAGACATGAGAGCCACATGTGTTGAGAGCCTTGTGGCGAGCGTCTTGGGAAGACATGTGGAAAACAGCATGAAGAATCAGCACATAGGAAACAAAAATTAGCAGGGCGTCTAAAACCACTGTTGACATTAGGACAAAGAGTCCATATCAGATGTTCACTCGAATGTCATTACAAGCATATTTGGCCAAGCCAATGTGTTCACAAAAGGTGTGGGGTATGATATTATTTTGGCAGAAATTTAATCTTTTCAAAAGGAATACTATGGGGAAAATTGTACAATAACTTCTCAGAAAGATGGTAACTCCTATTTTCCCAATCAGTGTGTGTGTAAGAATAGTGCTGTATCTCAGTGGAAAGCATATGGCAATGTAGCGGTCAAATGCCATCACCAGCAATATACCTGACTCAGACATGAAAGTGCTGTGTGTGATGAAGAACTGAGTGATGCAGCGATCCAGGGAGATCTCCCCAGCATGGAACCAGAAGATGGCCAAGGCCTGAGGGACTGTGCATGTAGAGAGGATAATGTCTGCTCCAGCCAGCATGCAGAGGAAAAGGTACATGGGTTCATGAAGGTTGCGCTTTGTGAAGATAATGCAGATGACCAGACTGTTTCCAAAGAGGGCAATAGCATAGGAAATGAAGAACGGGATGGAGATCCATATGTGCTGGTCCTCAAGGCCAGGGATGCCAAGCAAGTGAAAGACTGTGTGGCTAACACTAGTGTGATTTAAAGTCATCATGTCTAGAAATACCACTAAATACATCACTTCTTATTCACATATAGAGATAAAAAACACAGGTTTTCCTAATCTTGGTGAAAGCAGCAGGAGATTTTGGCATATTCCATACTTCTGCCTTCTTTGAACATGCGAATAATAAGACATATATAAAGGTGAATAGGATATGTTCTGTAGCCTTGAATGCTACTCTAGTTAAAGGAGATACAGGTTTCCAACTAGTCAAATAAAAAGATATTGCTGTATGTCTTTTCCTACCAACAGATGGGTATCAATATACAGCAGGGACCATGGTTCATCTCTGGGAAGGCAGTAGCAAGATTGTAATTGAACTTGACATTGAGGAGTTTATCATATAGCAAAGAAAGAAAAGAAAAAGATGTATTCTTGAAACATTTTCAGGCAGAGTGGCTTAGGCATAGAGAATACTGGAGAAGGTATGGGAGGATTTGTACAGGCAGATTTTTCCTGATTGTGAAGGACATTGATCACAACTTTACACTTAGACTCAACCATTTACATGGGGACCAGCCATTAGATGTCATGAAGTTATCCGTTTAGAACAGTTGATCTAGTTTTTAAAATTATCTATGGAGGTTTACTGGAACAGTAGTTGATGAGACAGGATTCTAAATGGCCAATGGTGTTCCTGGAGTAAAATGGATCTGAACCTAATGCTAAAGGAGGAATTAAACTTATATCTATTATGCAACTGCTTTATGTCAGTAGCTGGAGTCATCAGTTGGTATATGGTACTTTATATATTTTTGCACTGCCATGTTGACTATGTATTCAAGGAACTGGATATTACCTCCATTTCACTCTTAAGGAATATGAGACTCAGCAAATGTGAATTATTTGCCAAATATCCCAACGAAATAATTAATAGGTATGAGATTTGAAAATTGTGTGTTTACCACATACAGGAACCTCACTTGTGAAGAGGGTCAAAAGACCTTAAGAGGTGCCATTGACAAGGCCTATGTGCCTGAGGCGAGGTACTCCTCCAGCTTACATCTAGAAAGCTAAGTGTAGAAATGACTGAAATTGAAAAAAGAAAGGTATCACTTCTCAGAATGAGGAGGGAGGGCTGCATGATATTTAAAGTCTTTTTGCATGCAGAAATTGAACATTTGTTTCTTAGAACACTTTGATTCATTAATTAACTCAGTTATTCAGGTAATATATTTTGAGCAAAAAATATTTTCAGGCACCATATCACTAACCAGGGATAGAGGGGAGAAATGGGAATTTTTAGAGTCTTATAATATATACTTACGGTTTAAAGAGGGGCAAATTGTAAATAGACAGGTTTTAAGAATTAGAGACAGATGTGAATTCCTTCTATTGAATGAGTACCTTAAAAATATTTGTCTCTTAAGATTGATCTTATACTCACTATAAACACTATATTTTCTACTCCAGTTACCCTCGATGCTTCTAATTTTCCTATTTGGGGAGGAAAATCAACTCCTATAATCATGGGTGGGTGCTGAGAGAAAACGTTCTGTCATTAGAGTGATCACTCATCAATTGGCCTTGGGTCTAAAACTGTTGGGCTTCCCAGGCGGCTCTAGTGGTAAAGAATCTGCTTGCTAATGTGGGAGAAGTAAGGTATGGGGGTTCAATCCCTCAGTCAGGAAGATATCCTGGAAGAGGGCATGGTTACTTCAGTATTCTTGCCTGGAGAATCCCCATGGACAGAGAAGTCTGGCAGGCTAGAGTCCATAGAGTCACAACGAGTCAGACATGACTGAAGCAACTTAGCATGTACACTGAAACTGTTTCCGATTGAGCACATGCTCCCCTCTGAGAATTCTCTCCAGTAAGGGCAGCCTGTCTCTTGCAAGAAGTGGAAAATCAGAAAGCAAGGGGAGAGCACCAAATAGAAACGATAGTACTTGTGAGTCCCACAGCCTGATTTTTTTTTTTTTTAAGGAAAATAAAGGCAAGAAGGAAGAAGCCAGGAAAGACAAATCAACAAGGTAGGGCTTCAGCAGAAAGTGAAGGTCGCTCAGTTGTGTCCAACTGTTTGTGACCCCATGGACTATAGAGTCCATGGAATTCTCCAGGCCAGAATATTAGAGTGGGTAGCCTTTCCCTTCTCCAGCAGATCTTCCTGACCTAGGAACTGAACTGGGCTCTCCTGTACTGCAGGCAGATTCTTTACCAAGTTATCAGGGAAGCCCTAGAGTATTGCAAAAGTTCACCACAGCCAGGAAGTAGAGACAGGGACTAAGAGGGAAATATTTAAAATCAGAGCCATAGAAAGAAGCCAGAAAGCTAGGCTTAGGGAATTTCCCTATGCGACTGGTGTCCCAATGGAGTGACTTCAGTCTGAAACAAGTTAATTCTTAACACCCTACTCAAATGCCTCCTCCTATTTCTCACACACAGGCAAGTCTCCCTGGTAGCTCCCCAAAGCCCCTTCCCACACCTTGCCCGGGGAAATCCCACACAGATTCTTGTCATTTTCAACATCTTTCTCATATTTTGCCAAGGGTGATCTACAGTAAGGTCATTTGTTTTCTATTTCTCATGTCAAGCCTAATTCTATGGCACCTGTTATTTAATGAATGATATCTCCTTTTCTGAGGCAGAGAAAAGGCAGAGGAGCCAGAGATCAAATTGCCAATATCCACTGGATCATCAAAAAAGCAGGGGAGTTCCAGAAAAACATATACTTCTGCTTTATTTACTACACCAAAACCTTTGACTGTGTGGATCACAACAAACTGTGGAAAATTCTTAAAGAGGTGAGAATACCAGACCACCTCACCTGCCTCCTGAGAAACCTGTATGTAGGTCAAGAAGCAACAGTTAGAATCAGACATGGAACAATAGTCTGGTTCCAATTAGGGAAAGGAGTGCATCAAGACACTCTGTTTATTTAACTTATATGCAGTGTATATCATGAGGAATGCTGGGCTGGATGAAGCACAAGCTGGAATCAAGGTTGCCAGGAAAAATATCAATAACATCAGATACACAGATGACACCACACATGGCAGAAAGCAAAGAAGTGAGATTGATTAAAGTGAAGAGCAGAGTCAAAAAGCTGGCTTAAAACTCAATATTCAAAAACCTAAGATTGTGGCATCTGGTCCCATCACTTCATGGCAAATAGGGAAACAGTGTAAACCATAACAGACTTTATTTGGGGGCTCCAAAATCACTGCAGATGGTGATTGCAGCCATGAAATTAAAAGATGCTTGCTCCATAGAAGAAAAGGCATGACCAACCTAGACAGCATATTAAAAGGCAGAGGCATTACTTTGCTGACAAAGGTCAATCTAGTCAAAGCTATGATTTTTCCAGTAGTCATGTTTGGGTGTGAGAGTTGAACTATAAAGAAAGCTGAGCACCGAAGAATTTATGCTTTGAACTGTGGTGTTGGAAAAGATTCTTGAGAGTCCCTTGGACTGCAAGGAGATCAAACCAATCAGTCCTAAAGGAAATCAACNGTAGTCATGTTTGGGTGTGAGAGTTGAACTATAAAGAAAGCTGAGCACCGAAGAATTTATGCTTTGAACTGTGGTGTTGGAAAAGATTCTTGAGAGTCCCTTGGACTGCAAGGAGATCAAACCAATCAGTCCTAAAGGAAATCAACCCTGAATATTCATTGGAAGGACTGAAGCTGAAGCTGAAGTTCCAGCACTTTGGCCACCTGATGTGAAGAACCGACTCATTTGGAAAAGACCCTGATGCTAGGAAAGAATGAGGGCAAGAGGAGAAGGGGGCGACAGAGGAGGAGATGGTTGGACGCCATTACCAACTCGATGGAAATGAGTTTGAGAAAGCTCCAGGAGTTAGTGATGGACAGGGAAGCCTGGCATGCTGCAGTCCATCAGATTACAAAGAGTCAGACATGACTGAGTGACTGCTGAGCTGATCTGCTAATTTGCTAACTTTGAGTAACTTCACCTGGTTCATATACTCTCAATCTCCCTTTCCAGACCTCACCCTTCACTTCTGCTAGAAGTACCTCTTTTTAGTATCATTCCACACATATTAACATCTTCTAAGGATCCTACCCCTCTAGCATGTTTAGGACATAACACCTGCCCAGTCCTTACCTTGATTCTTAAACCATCTCTACCTGTAGATGTCTAATCGCTCCCTAGCCTTAGAATCAGTCCACAGGAACAGACGTCCAATTGGATATATAAGTCAGCTAGTTGCATGGCAGGATTTGAGCTGCTTATTCTCCTTGATGTTAGCCCTTGAGAGCAGCACTTATCCCAGGACTCCAGGGACAGAACTGTCTCCACCAGGCTCACCCTCTTCCCAAATGTGCTATCTCTAAGACACCTTCACATCTTCTTCACTTCCTCCTGCTCCTTTTCTCTCTCTTACTTCTTTCAGATACTCTAATTAAAAAAAAAAAAAAAAANCAGGGACAGAACTGTCTCCACCAGGCTCACCCTCTTCCCAAATGTGCTATCTCTAAGACACCTTCACATCTTCTTCACTTCCTCCTGCTCCTTTTCTCTCTCTTACTTCTTTCAGATACTCTAATTAAAAAAAAAAAAAAAAAGGTTTATCACCTAAGCTAGTCTTTAAAAAAAAATCAAAGGCATATAAATTTAATGTGATAAATGCTGTTTTGATGAACTGAAGTGAGGCTGTCAATGTGAGTCTAGTGCTAAACCCTGTAGCTCAGATTCTTTTGAGTTTAGCAAGCCTCATCAACTCTGTCCCCTATGGTAACTCATCACCACTTTTCTATATTCTTATTACTGTAAAAGTAGGATGTCATTTTGTCCTTTATCTTGCACTGGACATCATTTACATGTGAATTCTGCCTGTGTTCTCTTCTCCTTTGAAAATTTCAAGTAAAATAATAATTGCTACTTGGCTCCACTGTGTTCATAAACACAAATGATAACCCTGAGTTTGCCTACTAATGAAAATTACCCTTAAGCTTATCTTTATTTGGTGAATTTTTAAAAAACAATACAAAGTTTTTATATTGTATTGGGGTATAGTTGATTAACAGTTTTGTGATAGTTTCAGGTGAACAGTGAAGGGATTGTGTTAAATCTATTTTCAGTAAAAATATGAAGCTTAAAATTAATATGTACCAACAATTTTTGACATTTCTTCTTCATGAAATAGTTTGAAATCGAAAATGTTAGTAGCTCACTCATGCTCGGCTCTTTTCAACCCCATCAACTATAGCTCGCCAGGCTCCTCTGTCCGTGGAATTCTCCGGGCAAGAATACTGGAGAAGCTGGCCCTTCCCCTCTCTAGGGGATCTTCCCAACCCAGGAATTGAACCTAGGTGTCCTGCATGCAGGCAGACGTGGTATTTACCACCTGAGCCACCAGGGAAGCCCATGAAATAGTTTATACTAAAATTATACCCATCCTCAGTTTTTCCATGAGTTTCAAATCTCAGAAACATGAATAATGATGTTTTTGCCTAAGGATATATAATTATATGTACTTAGTGCTTAACAGACCACATGTAAATCAAAATAATTTTGACATGCTCATATTTGCCTGCCCCGTTTGGCTACACTCAAGATTTTCCCCTCTATCTTGCTTTTTATTTTTTTAATTTAAATTTATTTATTTTATGTTTTGGGGCTCCAAAATCACTGCAGATGGTGACTGCCGCCATGAAATTAAAAGACGCTTACTCCTTGGANATATATGTAAGGGTTTTATTTCTGGGTTCTCCATTCTAATCCACTGGTCTATATGTCTATCGTTATGTCAGTATCACACTGTTTTCATCATTGCAGCTTTGTAGTAAGTTTTGAAATCAGGAAGTATGAGTCCTCCAGCTTTATTCTTCTTTGCCAAGATTGTTTCGGCTATTCAGGATCCCTTGAGAGTCCATATGAATTTTAGGATGAATTTTTCTATTTTTATTTAAAAAAGTCCTCAAAATTTTAAAGTAGAACTACCATACGATTAAGTGTTCAATAGCATTATGTCTGAAAGTTGTACATAATTTTAAAATATTTTATTGCTAAAGAATGTTAACCATCATCTTATATTGCGGGGTTGCCACAAACCTTCAGTTTGTAGGAAAAAATACAATTAAAAAAAAAGAAGTGAAATATCTATACACTGAAATCTATAAAACACTGATGAAAGAAATTGAATAAGATGCAAATAAATGGAAATGTGTGTCCTGTGTTCATGTATTGAACGAATTAATATTGTCAGAATGTCTATACTACCCAAAGCAATTTACAAATTCAATGCAATCCCCATCAAAATGCCAATGATGGTTTTTCATAGAAATAGGAAAAACAATCTTAAAATTTGTGCAGAATTGTAAAGGATCTCAAATAGCTACAGCAATCTTGAGCAAGAAGAACAACACTAGGGGCATCACATTTCCTAATGTCAAATTATATTACAAAGCTATTGTAAATCAAAACAATATTGTACTGGCATAAAGACGGACACCTAGGCCAATGGAACAGAATAGAGAACCTGGATGTAAGGCCACACATATTCAGTCAACTCATGTTAAGCGAAGCGAAAGTCGTTCAGTCATGTCCGACTCTTTGTGACCCCATGGACTGTATAGTCCATGGAATTCTCCAGGCCGAAATACTGGAGTGGGTAGCTGTTCCCTTCTCCAGGGGATCTTCCCAACCCAGGGATTGAAGCCAGGTATATTGCATTGCAGGCGGATTCTTTACCAGCTGAGGCACCAGGGAAGCCCAAGAATACTGGAGTGGGTAGCCTATCCCTTCTCCAAGGGATCTTCCCAACTCAGNAGGGGATCTTCCCAACCCAGGGATTGAAGCCAGGTATATTGCATTGCAGGCGGATTCTTTACCAGCTGAGGCACCAGGGAAGCCCAAGAATACTGGAGTGGGTAGCCTATCCCTTCTCCAAGGGATCTTCCCAACTCAGCAATTGAACCGGGGTCTCCGTTATTGCAGGTGGATCCTTTACCAGCTGAGCCACCATGGAATCCCCAGTCTTAAACAAAGGATCCCAGAATACACAGTGGGAAAAGGATATTCTGTTCAATAAATGGTTCTGGAAAAGCTGGATTTTCACATGCAAAAGAAATAGGACCCTTATCTAACCCCATACAAAACAATTCTATGTTGTTTGAAGACCAGAGGCCATAAAACTCCTAGAACTAATGATTTGGAGGGAGGGAGTTATGATACCAAAAACACAGGACAAAAGCAAGAACAACTGCATTAAATTTAAAAGTTTCTCCTCAGCAAAGGAAACAATAAAAAAATTCAAAGGCATCCTATAGAATGGGAGAAAATATTTGCAAACCGTATCCATAAGGTATTAACATTCAAAATATACTAAGGAACTCATACAACTCTGGCAAAAAAAAAAATCCAACTTCAAAAATAGACATTTTCTCCAAGAAGAGATAGAAATGGCTGCCTATAGTTACATGAAAAGATGCTCAAAATCACTAATCAGGGAAATGTGAGTCAAAAGTACAATGAGATATCACCTTACATCTGTTAATATGGCTATTATCAAAAAGTTGCAAGATAACAAGTGTTGGCGGATGTGGAGAAAAAGGAACTGTATACCCTGTTGGTAGAAATGTAACTTGGAACAGCCACTATGGAAAACAGGATGACAGTTCCTCAGAAAATTAAAAATAGAGCTGCCATATGATCCAGCAATCCCAATTCTGGGTATATATTGAAAGAAAATGAAATCAGAATCTTGAACAGATATCGGCACTCTCACATTCATTGCAGCGTTAACCTCAACAGCCAGGAAATGGAAACAACTAAGTGTTCATCAGTGGTTTAGTGGGGTAAAGAAGATGTATTAATAGCACACACATGTACACACACACACGTGTGCACCCTGGAATACTATTGACCTTAAGGAAACTACCATTTGTGACAACGCGAACCTCATGGACATTGTGCTGTATGCTGTGCTCAATCGTATCTGACTCTTTTGCATCCTTGCGGTACTATAGCCTACCAAGCTCCTTTGTCCATGGATTTTCCAGGCAAGAATACTGGAGTGGGTTTGCCATTTCCTTCTGCAGAGGATCCCCTCAACCCAGGGATTGCACCTGCATCTCCCAAGTCTTCTGTATTGGCAGCCAGATTCTTTACCGCTGACCTGCAGGGGAAGCCCTCGTGGACATTAACCAAGAGAAATAAGCCAGGCACAGAAAGATAAATACTGCATGACCTCACTTATATGTGGAATCTAAAAAAGTCTGACTCACACAAAGAGAAGAAGAGTGATTACAGGGGCAGAGGGAAGGAGGAAAAGAAGTTGTTGGTCAAAGAGAACAAACTTTCAATTATAAGATGAGTAAGTTCTCGATGTACAGCGCAGTCACTTTACAGTTAATGATGTATTGTAAATCTGAAATTTACTGAGAAAGTAGATCAAAAGTATTCTTGCCACACTCACAAAATTAATGGTAAGTGTGAGGTGAGAGATGTTAATTAACTTCATTGTAGTAATCATTTCACAATGTACATATATATCAAAACATCACATGTATACCATAAATATAATTTTAAAAAATATATATATATACATATATTTACATATGTATATATTTATTTGGCTACACTGGGTCTTAGCTGCAGCACAGGGGATCTTTTTTTTTAATTTTTATTTTTACTTTATTTTACTTTACAATACTGTATTGGTTTTGCCATACATTGACACGAATCTGCCACAGGTGTACATGAGTTCCCAATCCTGAACCCCGCTCCCACCTCCCACCCCATATCATCTCTCTGGATCGTCCACAGGGGATCTTTAGTTGCGGCCTGTGGGTTCTAATTCCCTGACCAAAGATTGAACCTGGGCCCACTGCATTGGGAGCATGCAGTTTAGCCACTGGACCACCAGAGAAGTCCCTACAATTTTTATTTGTCAATCATACCTCATTAAAGCTGGAAAAATAATAAAGAATTTTAAAATAAGTCTGTGTAATAATTCCATCATCTGGGTCATCTCAGGGTTGACATGTTATCTTTTCCCTTGGGAAATGGTCAGATTTGTGTGTATGTGTGTGTAAGTGGTGAGTTATGTTGGATTATATCCAACATATAAAATTTGAATATTATATCTTGAGACTCAAGATCCTGTTAATATCCTCTGGAGAATGTTGAATTTGTTTGCTTATTTTGTCTTAACAGACTGTCAACCTGGTTAAGTTCAGATGGCAAATTTTGTCATATCTTCTATGGGTTACAGTATTAGTTCAATTTTCACAGCCTTTGTGATGCTATTTGGGTTAGCATGTGCACCCCAGGGTTAGTCTGTGGCTTGGGCAATTGTTTCTACACTGTTGAGTTTTCAAAGCCTTGCTGTGCTTCTTTGCATTCGTTCCATACTTGCGTAGTTCAGAGGAGAGCCTCCAGATTGTGAGGGGGAAATTGGTATTTCCTCCATCCTATTTGGGGGGAGGAGTAGGCATAGGAGCTCCTTTTCCTGGTCCTTGAGAAATAAGGTATTTCTCCTGGAGTTTTTTCATATAGTGCTTGTTGTATATGTGAAAATCATTCTCTGCATTATAAGTCATTATTCAGTTTAACTTAAATACCCATTCTGACTGCTGCTATTTACTTTTCAAAGTCCTCAGGTAGTTGCTTTTTGTATTTTATCCAGAGATTTTTAACTGTAATTAGTGAGGATTGGTTATATGTCGTTAGCTTACACCACCTTGGCCAGTAACAGAAGGTGTCTCTTCATTATTTTTGACACTTTATTCTTCTATATAAATTGTAGAGACTTCCCTCGTGGCCTAGTGGTTAAGATTGAGCTTCCAATGCAGGGGTGTGAGTTTGATCCCTGGTCAGGGAACTAAGATCCCACATGCTCCCTGGCACAGCCAAATAAATATAAAGTAAAATCTTGCTAGCTTTCATGAAAAAAAAAATATGTTGAGACTTTGATTGGAATTGGGGGAGAAATTCCATCTTTATAGAATATTGTGGTGTCTTCCCAAATATTTTATTGTGAAAAAATTCTTAAGCATACAGAAATGTTCAAAGATTTATACAGTGACCATCCATATACCCATCAACCTAGGTTCTACAGTTAACATATTGCCATACTTGATTTATCACATATACACCCATCTATTCTCATTTGTGGTTTTAAATTGCATTTTCTTATTGATGAATGAAGTTGAGCATTGAGTATCTTTTCTTCTTTCTTGGCCGTTTGCATATCTTCTTTCATATTATGCCTGTTGAGCTTTGTGTTCCCTTCCCTCCACTTTTTCCCTTCCTGCTTTTTGTTATTTATTTGTGGGTGTTTATTTATTTATTTATTTTTCTTAACTTTATTTATTTTAATTGGAGGCTAATTACTTTACAATATTGTATTGGTTTTGCCATACATCAACATGATCTGCTATGGGTGTACACGTGTTCCCTATCCTGAACCCCCCTCCTACCTCCCTCTCCATACCATCCCTCTGGGTCATCCCAGTGCACCAGCCCCAAGCATCCTGTATTCTGCATCAAACCTGGACTGACAATTCGTTTCTTATATTATACATGTTTCAGTGCCATTCTCCCAAATCATCCCACCCTCTCCCTCTCCCACAGAGTCCAAAAGACTGTTCTATACATGTGTGTCTCTTTTGCTGTCTTGCATACAAGGTTATCGTTACCATCTTTCTAAATTTCATATATATGCTTTAGTATACTGTATTGGTGTTTTTCTTTCTGGCTTACTTCACTCTGTATAATAGGCTCCGGATTCATCTACCTCATTAGAACTAATTTAAATGTAGTCTTTTTAACGGCTGAGTAATACTCCATTGTGTATATGTACCACTGCTTTCTTATCCATTAATCTGCTGATGGACATCTAGGTTGCTTCCATGTCCTGGCTATGGGTGTTTTTTAAAAAATAAATTTTAGAGGAAAAACATGCCCTTTTTGATTATGTATTTTGTTAGTTTCCTACTGTTGCTGTAACAATAACTACAAACTTAGTGGCTTAACACAACATAAATGTATTATCTTACAGTTATGCAGGTCAGAAATCTGAAATCAGTTTCACTGAACTAAAAGCAAGTTGTCAGCAGGCCTATGTTCTTTACATAGGACCTAAGCTTTGCCATTTCCTAGCATTTTCCACATACTAGAATTCATCTACATTCCTTGAATCATGGCTCCTTTCTACATATTCAAAAGATATCACTCCAATTTCTGCTTCTGCTATCCTATTTCCTTTTGTGATTTGGAACCTGCTATCTCCTTCTTTCCCTTACAAGGACCCAGTAATTACATTGTGTCCATCATAGATAATCCCAAATAGTCTCCCCATTTCAAGATCCATAATTTAATCACATAGAAATGTGAGGTAACATATTGGCAGGTTCCAGGAATTAGGATGTGGATATCCTGGAAGAGGGCATGATTCTGTTCACCATGTATGTTGCAGAGATCTTCTGTGACTTGTCTGTGTTTACTCAATTAATGGTAACTTTTGATTGAAAAACACTTCTATTTTTAATTTTGTCCAATATGTCAAACTTTTCCTTTATGCCTAGTGCTTTTTGTGTACTGTCTAAGAAATCTGTGCCTACCCTCAAGTCATAGAGATATTCTCCTGGGGTTTTCATCTTAAATCTTATTGTTTTACCTTTTGTATAACTACAGTCTGCTCTGAATATATTTTTATTTAATGTGTGAAGTTGACGAGGCCGAGGTTCATTTATTTCTGTATAGATATCCAATTGCACAAACAACTAGTCATTTACTGAAAGCAGTGTCCTTTCTCTACAGCTTTGCAGTGCCATCTTTGTTGTAAATCAGGTGTCTGTATATGTGTGAGTGTGTTTCTGAGCTCTCCCACTGGTATCCAAAGAATTTTCTGTGATAATGGAAATTTCTATATCTGTCCTTCTAATATGGTATCCATGTGTCTACTGAGCATTTGATATGTGGCAGTATGATTGAGGAACTAGATTGTTAATGTTCAGTTCAGTTCAGTCACTTAGTTGTGTGCAACTCTTCGCGACCCCGTGAAGGGGTCAGGCCTCCCTGTCCATCACCATCTCCCGGAGCTCACTCGGACTCATGTCCATCGAGTCCATGATGCCATCCAGCCATCTCATCTTCGGTCGTCCCCTTCTCCTCCTGCCCCCAATCCCTCCCAGCATCAGAGTCTTTTCCAATGAGTCAACTCTTCTCATGAGGTGTCCAAAGTACTGGAGTTTCAGCTTTAGCATCATTCCTTCCAAAGAAATTCCAGGGTTTATCTCCTTCAGAATGGACTGGTTAGATCTCCTTGCAGTCCAAGGGACTCTCAAGAGTCTTCTCCAACACCACACTTCAAATTCTTCGGCGCTCAGCCTTCTTCACAGTCCAACTCTCACATCCATACATGACCACTGGAAAAACCATAGCCTTGACTAGATGGACCTTAGTCGGCAAAGTNTTGACTCATTGGAAAAGACTCTGATGCTGGGAGGGATTGGGGGCAGGAGGAGAAGGGGACAACCGAGGATGAGATGGCTGGATGGCATCACGGACTCAATGGACATGAGTCTGAGTGAACTCCGGGAGATGGTGATGAACAGGGAGGCCTGGCGTGCTGCGATTCATGGTGTTGCAAAGAGTCAGACATGACTGAGCGACTGAACTGAACTGAACTGAACAGGTCTAAGTAGCTCAGGTGTTTGGCGAACGTGGTCATTGCAACTTATCGCCTCCCCTGTCCCTGCTGCTTGGTTTTCTGAGTGTACAACCAGCACACCTTCTCAGGTGAATGTTGGACATCCAGAACCCCAAGTGGTCTTAGTTAGCAAAGAAGGCTGCTTGCAGTTTGGAAGATAATGTCTGTCTGGGGCTGCGATTGCCCCCTTCTGGCTCTGGCTGCCTGTCACCAGAGGGGGATTATCTGCAGCCAGCTAGTTCTGTTCAGTCTTTTGTTCTGTGAGCGGGCCTCATGGTGTCTTAGGTTAGGGCTTTTCACTTCGTAGCTATCCCACAGTCTGGTTTGCTAGCCCAAGCTAGTTCGCTCAGATTGCCCTCGGGGCATTCAGGCCCGGTCCTTACTCTAGGCAATGCAGCCCGAGCCTCCCTGCCCAGTCCAGCCCCCGCTTGCTAGTGGCGGATGGAGGTGTCTGTGCTGCTTCTCCACTGGAGGAGTTACCATTGGGCTAATNAAGCTAGTTCGCTCAGATTGCCCTCGGGGCATTCAGGCCCGGTCCTTACTCTAGGCAATGCAGCCCGAGCCTCCCTGCCCAGTCCAGCCCCCGCTTGCTAGTGGCGGATGGAGGTGTCTGTGCTGCTTCTCCACTGGAGGAGTTACCATTGGGCTAATATCTGTGGGGTTTAATTATTTATTTATTTTTCCTCCCTGTTATGTTGCCCTCTGTGCTTCCAAGGCTCGCCACAGACTCCTGGTGATTGGAAACTTCTCTCTTTTTAAGACTCCCTTCCTGGGACAGAGCTTCGTCCCTACCTCTTTTGTCTCTTTTTTTGTCTTTTATATTTTTTCCTACCTCCTTTCAAAGACAATGGGCTGTTTTTCTGGGTTCCTGATGTCCTCTGCCGACATTCAGAAGTTGTTTTGTGGAATTTACTCAGCGTTTAAATGTTCTTTTGATGAATTTGTGGGGGAGAAAGTGGTCTCCCCATCCTATTCCTCTACCATCTTAGGACTGCCCCCCTCAATCTTGCTTTTTAGATTGATATTCATGGGCCTAGGCATAGCTTCTTGTTTTTATGCTCCTTGAGGTTGGCTGAATCTTCGGATCTGTAAATATTTTTTAATGAGTTTGGAAATGTTCACAATTTTTCTCCAAAAATCATTTTCAGTCCCATTCTTTCTCTTATTTTATTTGAAACCCTAGCTCCACATTAGATATTTTGACATTTTTCCCTCAGTAGAAGGAGATGAGGGTGACAGAAGATGAGATGGTTGGATGGCATCACCAATTCAATGAACATGAACTTGGGCAAACTCTGGGAGATGGTGAGGGACAGGGAGGCCTGGTATGTTGCAGTCCCTAGAGTCACAAAGGGTTGGACAAGACTCAGTGACTGAACAACAACAACAGCAAAGTTACCCATTTTTCATCAGAACCAAGACTATTTCACTACCCAGTAGTAAGGAACCACTTTTCACAGAAGCACAGTATTCAACAAATAAATGTTTTTAGCATGAAGAAAGTTCTCATTAGGAAAAAATGCTTTTCTCCATGGAAGTCGTTTGTCTCCAACAATAAGAAACCAAGGCACTCACTTTGTAATAGGTTTCCCTGGTGGCTCAGACAGTAAAGAATCTGCCTGCAATGCAGGAAACCCATGTTCGATCCCTGGGTCTGTAAGATACCCTGGAGGAGGAAATGGCAGCCCACTCCAGTATTCTAGCCTGGGGAATTCCATGGACAGAGGAGCCTGACAAGCTAACTTCCATGGCGTAGCAAAGAGCCAGACACAACCTAGCAAATTTCACTTTCACTTTCACTTTGTAATATGACCTCCTTACCATGAATGAGACGACACTCTTCTTTAAATTTGAAGGTTATTTCATTTTATTACATTTAGTGAGCTATTTGATTGAACAAATCGTGCCAGAATTTTAGTAATAAATACAATTCATTATGCACCCTGAGTTTCTATTAAAGTTTGCATTAGAAAAGGACGTCCGATCTAAAAATAAAAATGTTTTTAAGTTCAAACATTCAATACAAACCTAGCTCACTAAAAAAAAAAAAAAAATTCACATTTATACACATGCCAGAAAAGCTAAAGTATTGTTATCACTATAAATGGATAAAATAGATGCTGTTTTTCATTTTCTGAAACATCCTTCAACACTTCACTTGTCCAGCAACCCATTATGAGCCTTGATTTGTTGATCATTAAAATGGAGTCATTGAGGTTGACTTCTTTGCAGAGACGTGTGAACACTGAATTATTCCTTTGAAGGCAAGTCTCCACACTATTCAAACTCAAATTGAAAGGACTTTGATGCCTACTTACAGTTCGTGTTCTGTTTGCCATGGAACCTTTTTATCCTCCACTTCTTGCCTGAGTGGGATGCACTTGAAAAAAAATCATACAGACAGCTTTTAATATAAAAGAACTTTGAAGACCCTTCTCAGAGAAAATATCCACTAGCTCCAAAGTCTAGACTAAAGTTTTTACTGACAGGAAGCTGAAAACCACCTAAGATCTTCAGCAGAAGCAGACTGTGTGAAGAAAATTCCTTCCTGTTTTCCGCTTTGCTGCCTGAGCAGCTCAGCCAGACTGCTTTACATGTCATCAGCCTGCTGGAGACCCTGGCAGAGTTCACAGATGATCGAAGCACCAAGGCTGGCTGCCTTCAGCATGTCCTTTATATCTAAGTTGATCACATGCACAGGATGCCAGGTCTTCTGTTCTATAGCACACAGATCTTTCACCACCATTTTATACACTCTTTCAGCACAGGTGAAGATGACATCAAAGGGATCTGTGCACTGTTGAAATCATTCTGGACGAGGCTTCATTATCTCATTTCTCCCCAGTGTGTGAAACACCCCACTGCTGCTATAGCATACCTGGTCTTTGAGGAGAAAGTCTTTGCGCATCTACTCATATGTGGTGGAGAAATCATAGACCATGGGGAGGGTGCCAGTCCTGGGAGTGTCATACAGGATCCCACTCCAAAAGACCTGACATTGAATCCTTTCTTCTTGAGAGTGCTGTGGGCTTCCGTGTTCCTGTTTATGTTGCTCATACAGACCATAGCCATGCTGAATGAGGAGGAAGGCATGATGGTGGCCACTTGAGACTCCAGCTGCATGAGTGGGCTTCAGGGTCCAAGGGAACTCTGAAACCAGGGAGATGAGCACCTGGGTCCAGCTCTTGTAACTAGTATAGTGTCAAAGAACAGAGACCAGGTTTATATGCAGTCATCACCCTGAAGTGGATAGAGAACTCTTGATCCATGAGTCAGTTAACTCTTGAATGATTGGATTTGGATAGTGGATTTGGGCTAGAGAACTAGATTCAGTCATCTGAGCAATCTGGTGTTAAATTATCTTTAACAACTAACTCTGAGCAAGGGTGTCACTACCCTGTGGCTGTGTTTTGAACTCTCCACTTATAAGAGAAATGTGAAAAGGCAAAATGGTTGTCTGAGGAGGCCTTACAAATAGCTGTGAAAAGAAGAGAAGCAAAAGGCAAAGGAGAAAAGGAAAGATATACCCATTTGAGTGCAGAGTTCCAAAGAATAGCAAGGAAAGGTAAGAAAGCCTTCCTCAGGGATCAATGCAAAGAAATAGAAGAAAACAATAGAATGGGGAAGACTAGAGATCTCTTCAAGAAAATTAGAGATACCAAAGGAATATTTCATGCAAAGATGGGCACAATAAAGGACAGAAGTGGTATGGACCTAACAGAAGTAGAAGCTATTAAGAAGAGGTGGCAAGAATACACAGAAGAACTGTACAAAAAAGATCTTCATGACTCAGATAATCACAATGGTGTGATCACTCACCTAGAGCCAGACATCCTGGAATGTGAAGTCAAGTGGACCTTAGGTAGCATCACTACGAACAGAGCTAATGAAGGTGATGGAATTCCAGTTGAGCTATTTCAAATCCTAAAAGGTGATACTGTAAAGTGCTACACTCACTATGCCAGCAAATTTGGAAAACTCAGCAGTGGCCACAGGACTGGAAAAGGTCCATTTTCATTCCAATCCCAAAGAAAGGCAATGCCAAAGAATGCTCAAACTACCATACAATTGTACTCATTTCACACGCTAGTAAAGTAATGCTCAAAATTCTCTAAGCCAGGCTTCAACAATACATGAACTGTGAACTTCCAAATGTTCAAGCTGGTTTTAGAAAAGGCAAAGGAACCAGAGATCAGATTGCCAACATCTGTTGGATCATCAAAAGAGCGAGAGAGTTCCAGAAAAAAATCTATTTCAGCTTGAGTATGCCAAAGCCTTTGACTGTGTGGATCACAACAAACTGTGGAAAATTCTTAAAGAGATGGGAATACCAGACCATCTGACCTGTCTCTTGAGAAACTGTATGCAGGTCAGGAAGCAACAGTTAGAACTGGACATGGAACAATAGTCTGGTTCCAAATCAGGAAAGGAGTACATCAAGGCTATATATTGTCACCCTGCTTATTTAACTTATATGCAAGTACATCATGAGAAATGCTGGACTGGATAAAGCACAAGCTGGAATCAAGATTGCTGGGAGAAATATCAATAACCTCAGATATGCAAATGACACCATGCTTCTGGCAGAAAGCAAAGAACTGAGAGCCTTTTGATGAAAGTGAAAGAGGAGGGTGAAAAAGTTAGCTTAAAGCTCAACATTCAGAAAACTAAGATCAGAGCATCTGGTCCCATCACTTCATGGGAAATAGATGGGGAAACAGTGGAAACAGTGAGGACTTTATTTTGGGGGGCTCCAAAATTACTGCAGATGGTGACTGCAGTCATGAAATTAAAAGATGCTTGCTCCTTGTAAGAAGTTATTACCAACCTAGACAGCATATTAAAAAATATAGACATTATTTTGCCAACAAAGGTCTGTCTAGTCAAAGCTATGGTTTATCCAGTATTTATGTATGGATGTGTGAGTGGGACTATAAGGAAAGCTGAACACTGAAGAATTGATGCTTTTGAACTGTAGTATTGGAGAAGACTCTTGAGAATCCCTTGGACAGAAAGGAGATCCAACCAGTCCATCCTAAAGGAAATCAGTCCTGAATATTCATTGGAAGGACTGAGGCTGAAGCTGAAACTCCAATATTTTGGCCACCTGATACAAAGAACTGACTCATTGGAAAAGACCCCGATGCTGGGAAAGATTGAAGGAGGGTGGAGAAGGGGATGACAGAGGTTGAGATGATTGGATAGCATCACCAACTCAATGGACATGAGCTTGAGTAAACTCCAGGAGTTGGTAATGGACAAGGAAGCCTGGGGTGCTGCAGTCCATGGGATTGCAAAAGAGTTGGACATGACTGAGTGGCTGAAATGAACTGAACTGAACTTATGATATTAGGCAAAATGCCCATACTTGTCGTCAGCCCTTCCAGTGACCCGAGAACATGCATATGAAAAACATGTTTGAAATTTCCAAGCTTACACTTCATTCAATTACAAGAATTGTTCCATATTTCTTTCCTACAATTGATGCTTTAGAATTGTAATTGTTTTAAATTACAGAAAGACACACATAGTTTTGCCCATAAAGTAATAAAATTATCCTCCTGTGTAAAAACGGAACTCCTGGAAAACATCCCTGCAGATAATATTTCAGGAGTTCCAAGAATACCACCTACCCTCCATTTGATTTTCTTGAATTCATGATGATTCTCCAGGGATTGGAGCAGCCACCACTAACTTTCTCATGTCTTCAGGTAGAGAGCTGTCTGACCATTGTATACTGAAATATAGTCATTTTTAGTTCCATTCCTTTGTTAGTTTGCAGAATTAACAGAGCAAAGAATATTGATCTAAAAATTATGAACAAGACATCAAACAATAAGGACAGTCCTGTTCCTTCAAAATGGTGCAAGAGAAACATTCATTTAGTACATCACAGATTTTATGTCCCTGTGCCTCCAACAGTTAGAGTGATTGTCATATTCACAGTCCTACCTTAGCAAACACACTTGGTCTTCTCAAAGTGTGAATCTCAGACCCGGGACATTAACATCAACCTGGAATGTGTGAGAAAGGCAACTTTGGACCCCAGACCACCAAATCAAAAACTCTGGGAGTGAAGACCAGAGGTCTATCATGTACAAAGCCCTTCGGATGACTGCAATGTACACCATGACTTGAGAACAATTGCCTCAAAGCAGGAGTTTCTGAGCCTTGACTGGAACTTGGAAGTCCCTGGGAATTTGTACAAAGAGTGGCTTCAAGAATACAAGGGAAACAGAACATTTGTAAGAGAAAAGTCTTACAAACACCAGGCATAAATGAAAAAGTAGTCACAACTTAAATATAGTGTGAAATTTTATTACAGTCAGTGACCCAGACTTGAAGGGATCCTATAAGTCAT
The DNA here is from genome assembly GCA_006410875.1 of Neotragus pygmaeus. NCBI lineage: Eukaryota > Metazoa > Chordata > Mammalia > Artiodactyla > Bovidae > Neotragus > Neotragus pygmaeus. Next base: position 62,763 of record SJYV01023438.1, on the reverse strand, counting down.
GAAGAACTAGATCTTGGGTGTGAACTGAATAGAGTGAATGGAAATGGATCAGGGCTTTATGGGCCTTCCCCGCCAGGTCCTCAGTCAGCCTTTGTCTGTGAAAACAACTTTAGTCAAAAAATAACCATTGGAACTTCCCTGGTATTTCAGTGGATAAGAGTCTCTCTGCCTGTGCAGGGGGCACAGGTTTGACCTCTGGTCCAGGAAGATTCAACATGCCACAGGACAATATAACCCATTGGCCACAACTACTAAGCTGGCCTGCTGCAACTACTGAAGCCTGCCCACCTAGAGCTGGTGCCTCAAACCAAGAGAAACCTGCACACTGCAATGAAGAAAATCCACACAGAGCATGGAAGATTCAGCACATTCAAAAATAAAGAAAAAGAATAAGCTTAATCACAGAAGTGAGAAAAGGCAGAAACAAAGGAAAACAGTCTAACAAAACTAAATAATAGTTTAGTCACTAAGGATAGTTAAGTATCTTTAGTTCTCCCTTAAGTGCTGTCGATAATATTTTGAGACATATCCTGTCAGCTATCTTGTAGATACTGAAACACCTGCCCCGTGGGTTAACTACACAATGACTAGGCATTTGCCATGACATTTGCTGTTTTTGTTGTTTAGTCGCTAAGTCGCTAAGACTCTTTTGCGACTTTGTGGGCAGTAGCTGCCAGGTTTCTCTGGAATTTTTCAGGCAAGAGTACTGGAATGGGTTGCCATTTCCTTCTCCAGGGAATCTGCCTGACCCAGGGAATGAACCTGTGTCCCTTGCATTGCAGGCAGATTCTTTACCACTGAGCCACCAGACTGGCCTCGTCCATGATATAAGCTTCCACAATTTTGAAATTGCTCATAAGGAAACAGGAACAAACCAACCATAGAACTGAAGATTAACTGGACTTTAAAAAATCAAGATGACGCAGATCAAATCAGCTCATGACCAATGTCAAGATGACTATCGTAGCTGTTTCTGCATGTAGCCCCCTCCCTCTGTCTATAAAAATGCCTGCCCACTGATTGTCAGAGGGGCAGAGTCAGTCTTTGGAGAGGAGTCTGTCCTTCCCCCTGAACTACCACTCCCCTGCCCTCTCCACCTGATTGCCAGGATGCAAAATAAACTTTCCGTTCCACTAAACTTGGCTTTTTATTGGCTTTTGAGCAGTAAGAAACCAGAACCCACTTTCAGTTAGAAAACTCTAATCAAAATCAGAGGGGAGGACTATGTTTCGAAAGGATTTAGGAAATACTTTAAGCCTACCTTGAAGACTAGAGAACAAACTGGTGCCACATAATGTGCCCAAAGTAAAGGAAGGAGGCCTGAGAGTCAGCCATGGTTTGCTCTCTTCTTCAGTAGAAGCAGACCGTGTGCAGAAAGCTTCTTCCTGTTTTCCTCTCCACTGCCAGGAGCAGTTCAGCCAGACTGCCTTCCATGTCCTCTGCCTGCTGGAGGCGTTCGCAGAGCTCACAGATGATCAGAGACCCAAGGGTGGCGTCCTCCGTGTTGTCGTCCATGTCCACGTTGATCACGTGCACAGGCTGGCAGGTCTCCTGCTCCCGGACCCACAGCTCTTCTATCACCCGGTCATAGACCCTCTCCTCGCAGGTGAAGATGATATCAAAGCGATCTCTGCACTCTTGAAATCTTTCCGGGCGAGGCTTGATTCTCTCATTTCTTCCCAAGATGTGCAAGATGCCGTTGCTGGTATAGCGTTCTCGGTCTATGCGCACAAGGTCCTTGCGCATCTGTTCATACGTGGTGGAGAAATCATAAACCACAGGGAGGTTGCACACAGTTCCTGGGAGCCTGACTTGGGATCCGGCTCCAAAAGACCTGACACAGAATCCTTTCCTCCTGAGAATGCTGTGGGCCTCCATGCTCCTGTTCATGTTGCTCATGCAGACCACAGCCACCTTGAGAGGGGAGAAGGACATGGCGGGGTCCACTTGGGACTGCAAGCAGATGAGTGGAATTCAGAGGCTGAGGGGACTCTGAAACTTGGGAGAGGATGGCCTGGGCCCAGCTCTTCCAGAGTATTAGAGTCAAAAAACAGAGAACGTTTTTATAGGGAGGCACTAGCCCTAGATGAGTGGAGATCTCTTCACTGGTGATTGGGTTAAATCCTGAGTGACTGGGGTTTTGTTTTGTTTTTCTGGTATAAAGTTTACTGAATTATATTTACATATGTACATATATCCGTAAGGAACATATCCATAGAAACTCAAGAGCCCCCTCAGACCACCTTTTAGCTTGAGTGATTGGGTTTGGATAGTGGATGCTAAACAGAGAAAGCCATCCAATCACCAGAACAATCCGGTGATTAAATCACTCAACTTCTATCTCAAACTTGTGCCTACACCCAACAGCCATCACAGGGCATTTAGCAGTCTCCAATTAACCCCTTCATTGCTTATGCATATAGTGCTAGTTTTGTACTTAGGCAAAGTCAGTAGGCTACTCACAGACTTGAAATTTTCAAGCCTATACCTAATTTAATGACACAAAACATCACTATGGCTATTCTATATCCTTTTCTCGTATTGTTGATACTTCAGAAGTGTAACTGTGTTAAATTGTAGGAGGATATACATATTTCTGCTCCTAAATTTATAAGATTATTCACCAGAGTCAAATCAACCTCTGGAAACATTTCTGCTGATAGTTTTTCACAAGTTCAGTTCAGTTCAGTACAGTTCAGTCACTCAGTCGTGTCCGACTCTATGGGACCCCATGAATCACAGCACGCCAGGCCTCCCTGTTCACCACCAATTCCTGGAGTTCACTCAGATTCACGTCCATCGATTCAGTGATGCCATCCAGCCATCTCATCCTCTGTCGTCCCCTTCTCCTCCTACCCCCATTTCATCCCAGCATCAAAGTCTTTTCCAATGAGTCAGCTCTTCACATGAGGTGGCTAAAGTACTGGAGTTTCAGCTTTAGCATCATTCCTTCCAAAGAAATCCCAGGGTTGATCTCCTTCAGAATGGACTGGTTGGATCTCCTTGCAGTCCAAGGGACTCTCAAGAGTCTTCTCCAACACCACAATTCAAAAGCATCAATTCTTTGGTGCTCAGCTTTCTTCACAGTCCAACTCTCACATCCATACATGACTACTGGAGAAACCATTGCCTTGACTAGATGGACCTTTGTTGGCAAAGTAATGTCTCTGCTTTTGAATATGCTATCTAGGTTGATCATAGCTTTCCTTCCAAGGAGTAAGCGTCCTTTAATTTCATGGCTGCAGTCACCATCTGCAGTGATTTTGGAGCCCAAAAAAGTAAANTCACATCCATACATGACCACAGGAAAAACCATAGCCTTGACTACACGGACCTTAGTCAGCAAAGTAATGTAATATAAAATTACATTGTGAACTGATATTATATTTAAGATTATACTTTGAGAGCCTCTTCATAGATACAGAATTTACCCTTTTATATTTATTCATATCCCTTATTAGGTGGTAAAATTTTTGAGAAGAGGGACCTTTCCTTCTTCATTTTTGTCATTGATCATAGTGTCTGAGATAGAGAAAGTGACAATATTTGTTAAGTGATGGATGATTTTGCAATTTATGTACTATTTTAAATAGGGATTATTTTCATGCTTGGGAAAGTTTCATCAATTTGCTTTTGGACATACTTGTAGGAGCCCTCATATTATCACTTTATTTATACACTATGGGGACGAAGAAAGGAATAAATGCTATTGCTTCCATTTTATACAAAGTATAAATAAATCAATTTATAGTATTTTGTCAACATGTAAGTTAAAAAAATAAATGAGATTAAACCAAAAGGAAATCGCCCTCAGGACATAGGTTCCTAAGCATTGTGAAGTGAGACTGATATTAACAAGAAGCAATCCAGTGGCGACAAAGCCAAGCGTTGAGGTAAAGCTTTTAGAGTAGATACCCTTATAATTATCCTTTTCAAATCTGGTATGTGTAATCACTGGACTTAAGCCTCATATTCATTTTTCAAAGATTAGCAATAATAAATTGATGTACCTATACACAATTGGAGCTTCTGTCATAGCTCAACTGGTAAAGAATCTGCCTGCAATGCAGGAGACCCTGGTTCAGTTCCTGGGTTGGGAAGACCCTCTGGAGAAGGGAGAGGCTACCCACTCCAATATTCTTGGGCTTCCCTTATGGCTCAGCTGGTAAAGAATCTCCCTGCAATGTGGGAGACCTGGGTTCAATCCCTGAATTGGGAAGATCCCCTGGAGAAGGGAAAGGCTACTCACTCCAGTATTTTGGCCTAGAGAATTCAGTCCAAAGTGTTGCAAAGAGTTGGACATGACTGAGCAACTCTCACTTTCACTTTTATACACAACTGTTCATAGAAACTCTATAACTTCCCAATTTAAGTCAGTTTTCTAATGTTCAAAATAAAACTCCCAGTCAGTTTGCATGAATTTGCATCAGACAGTCTCTCTATTTAATTTTCAAAATATGTTGTATTGTTTACTTCAAACAACCTCCAAAAGCAATTTTAGTAGTGAATAGAGTTTTGCCAAGATCACGCACTGGTCATAGCAAACACCCTCTTCCAACAACACAAGAGAAGACTCTACACATGGACATCACNTTACTTGGATGCAGTCTCAAAAATGACAGAATGATCTCTGTTTGTTTCCAAGGCAAACCATTCAATACCACAGAAATCCAAGTCTATGCCCCAACCACTAATGTTGAAGAAGCTGAAGTTGAATGGTTCTATGAAGACATACAAGACCTTCTAGAACTAATACCCCCAAAAGATATCCTTTTCATTATAGAGGACTAGAATGCAAAAGTAGGAAGTCAAGAAATACCTAGAGTAACAGGCAAATTTGACCTTGGAGTACAGAATGAAGCAGGGCAAAGGCTAATAGAGTTTTGCCAAGAGCATGCACTAGTCATAGCAAACACCCTCTTCCAACAACACAAGAGAAGACTCTACACATGGACATCACCAGATGGTCAATACTGAAATCAGATTGATTATATTCTTTGCAGCCAAAGATGGAGAAGCTCTATACAGTCAGCAAAAACAAGACTGGGAGCTGATTGTGGCTCAGATCATGAACTCCTTATTGCCAAATTCAAACAGATTGAAGAAAGTAGGGAAAACCACTATACCATTCAGGTATGACCTAAATCAAATCCCTTATGATTATACAGTGGAAAAGAGAAATAGATTCAAGGGATTAGATCTGATAGANAAGGAGGACAACTTCAGAGACCTCTGGGACATTATTAAATGCCCCAGCATTCAAATCATAGGTGTCTTCAAAGAAGAAGACAAAAAGAAAGGGCATGAGAAAATATCATGAGGAGATAATTGAAAATCTTCCCTAAAATGGGGAAGGAAATAACAACTCAACTTTCAGTAGAAATCCTTCAGGCCAGAAGGGAATGACAGGACATACTTAAAAAATAAAGATGAAAGAGAAAAACCTACAGCCAAGATTAATCTACCCAGCAAGGATCTCAATCAGGCATGAAGGATGAATCAAAAGCTTTACAGAGAAGCAAAAGCTGAGATAATTCAGCACCACCAATCCAGCTCTTCAAAAAATGTTAAAGGATCTTCCCTAAACAGGAAACAAACAAAGGGTCTATAAAAACAAATCCAAACAATAAAGAAATGGTATTAGAATCATACTTATCAAGAATTATCTTTAATGTAAATGGGTTAAATGTTCCAACCCAAAGACAAAGACTAGGTGGATGTGTACAAAAACAAAACACCTATCTATGCTGTCTACAAGAGACCCACCATAAACCTAGAGATACATATGGACTGAAAGTAAGGGGCTAGAAAAAGATATTTCATGCCAATGAAGACCAATAGAAAGCAGGAGTAGCAATACTCATATCAGATAAAAAGACTTTGAAATAAAGACCATGATGAGAGACAAAGAAGGACACACATAATGAGCAAGGGGTCAATCCAAGAAGAAGACATAACAGTTACAAACTTATATGACCCCAATAAAGGAGCACCTCAATACATAAGGCAAATGTTAACAAATATGAAAGGGGAAATTAACCGTAACACAATAGTGGGAGACTTTAATACCCTACTCACACTTATGGATAGATCAACTAAACAGAACACAACATTTAAATGATACAATGGACGTTAGACCTAACTGATATCTACAAGGTATTTCCCCCCAAAACAATGGATTTCACCTTTTTCTCAAATTCACACAGAACATTTTCCAGGATAGATCACATCCTGGGCCACAAATCTAGCTTTGCTATATTTTTTAAAAATACAAATAATTTTAAGCATCTTTTCAGATCAAAATGTGGTAAGATTAGATATCAACTACACCCAAACACAAACATATGGAGGCTAAACACACTTCTGAATAACAAACAGGTTATAAAATAAATAAAAAAGTTAATCAAAATATGAATAGGAGCAAATGATAATGAAAACATGAAAGCCCAAAACCTATGGGATTCAGTAAAAGCAGTGCTAAGAGGAAGGTTCATAGCAATACAAGCCTACCTCAAGAAACAAGAGAAACATCAAATAAATAACCTGCCTTTACACCTAAAGCAACTAGAAAAAGAAGAACAACAGTTATTTTAAAAAGCAAGTTTAGCAGAAGGAAACAAATCATAAATATCAGAGCAGAAATAAATGAAAAAGAAACAGAGACTACAGCAAAGATCAACAAAACTAAAAGCTGGTTCTTTGAGAAGATAAATAATTTAGACAAACCATTACCCAGACTCATTAAGAAATAAAGGAGACACATGTATACCCACGGCTGATTCATGTCAATATATGGCAAAAAAAACACCACAATATGGTTACATAATTAGCCTCCAATTAAAATAAATAAGTTAATTTTTTAAAAAATTAAGAAAAAAATAAAATCAATAAAATTAGAAATAAAAATGGAGAATTCACAACAGACAACACAGAAATACAAAATATTATGAGACCACTATGAGTGATTATATTCCAATAAAATGTACAACTTAGAAGAAATGGAAAAATTCTTAGAAAAGTATAACCTTCCAAAACTGAACCAGGAAGAATTAGAAATTCTTAACAGATCCATTGCAAGCATGGAAATAGAAACTGTAGTAAAAAATCTTCCAACAAACCAAAGCCCAGGACCAGATGGCTTCACAGGTAAATTCCATCAAAAATTTAAAGAAGAGCCAACACCTATCCTACTCAAACTCTTCCAGAAAATTGCAGAGGAAGGTCAACTCTCAAACTAGTTCTATGAGGCCGCCATCATCCTGATACCAAACCAGACAAAGATGCCACCAAAAATGAAAACTTCAGGCCAGTATCACGGATGAACATAGGTGCAAAAATCTTCAACAAAATTCTAGCAAACAGAATCTAACAACGTTTTAAAAAGATCATAAATTATGACCAATTGGGTGTTATTCCAGGGATACAAAGATTCTTCAATATTTGTAAATCAATCAATGTGATACACCATATTTACAAATAGAAAGATTAAAACCATATGATTATCTCAATAGATGCAGAGAACACCTTTGAAAAATTTAACATCCATGTATGATTAAAAAAAAAAAAAAATCTCCAGAAAGCAGGCACAGAAGGAACATACCTCAACATAACAAAAGCCATCTACAACAAATCCACAAGAAACATTATCCTCAATGGTGAAAAACTGAATGCATTTTTTTCTAAAATCAGGAACAAGACAAGGGTGCCCACTCTCACCACTACTAATCAACATAGTTTTGAAGTCCTAACAGCAATCAGAGAAGAAAAAGAAATAAAACAAAACCAGATTGGGAAAGAAGTAAAACTTTTGCTGTTTGCAGATGACATGATCCTCTGCATAGAAAACCCCAAAGAAACCACCAGAAAATTACTAGAGCTATTCAATAAATATAGTAAATTTGCAGGATTACAACTCAGCAATCCCACTGATGGGCATACTCACTGAGGAAACCATAATTGAAAGAGACACATATACCTCAGTGTTCATTGTAGCACTGTCTACAATAGCTAGGACATGGAAGCAACCTAGATGCTATTGGCAGATGAATGGATAAGGGAGTGTGGTACATACACAGTGGAATATTACTCAACTATAAAAAGGAACACATTTGAGGCAGTTCTAATGAAGTTGAGAGTGTACTACATGGCAGATGCTAGATTTTACTAAATGTGTGAGTTGGAAAAGTTACTTAATTTCTCTTCACTACAGTTTCCTCATCTGCCACAATGGGGATAATAAAAAAATCAACTTGATAGAGTTGGTGTAAGAAGTAAATGAGTTTAAAGATATAATAAAGCATTTAGTGTTTCACAATTTGATCTCGTGGTAGATTTCTTGTAGAACTATAGAGACAGATTAGAGGGTGTGATGAGAACGCAGAGATCATTTATGTGGAGCGGTATGTGACCTACAGAATTTGGCCAGGACTATGAACTGCTGGCTGGATAAGGGCATAGCAACCCACTCCACTGTTCTTGCCTGGAGAATCCCATGGACAGAGGGGACTGGCAGGCTACAGTCCATAGCGTCGCACAGAGTCGGACATGACTGAAGTGACGTAACATGCGTGCACTCATGAACTGCCGGCAGCATTCCAAAGGTATTTTCCAGACTTCCTCAAGGTGATTGCAGTCCCAGGATGCCGAGTCCTGATCTTTGTCATTGGATGGTCCTTTTACCAGCCTCTTAGGGTGCTCCTCACTGTGACAAGGTCCTTTCAGCTTCAGATCCACCAAAATCAGCCCCAGATTGGACCAGAGTGCTGCTAAATTCTCTGCAGTTCTCCTGGCACTCCATTAGGGGTTGGGACTAGAACAGGTGTTGTTAAATATGGTGAGAGAATAGTTTCCAGGTGGTATTAACACCACTGCTATTGGTGCTTTTGCTAAAGGGAGGGGAAATTTGTCATTTTTAATGCTAACTCACAATAATGTGTTTCTAAGTATGAGGAATGGAAAAATAAAGATTTAGGTGGCTAGTGGACATAGAGTGGTTTCTTGACTAGACAAACATAATTCCAATTAAGACACAGAGGCATATATGATATTATACATGTTTCAATGCCATTCTCCCAAATCATCCCACCCTCTCCCTCTCTCACAGAGTCCTAAAGACTGTTCTGTACATCTGTGTCTCTTGCTTTCTCACATACAGGGTTATCGTTACCATCTTTCTAAATTCCATATGTATGCGTTAGTATACTGTATTGGTGTTTTTCTTTCTGGCTTACTTCACTCTTTATAATAGGCTTCAGTTTCATCCATCTCATTAGAACGGACTCAAATGTATTCTTTTTCATGGCTGAGTAATACTCCATTGTGTATATGTACCTCAGCTTTCTTATCCATTCATCTGCTGATGGACATCTAGGTTGCTTCCATGTCCTGGCTATTATAAACAGTGCTGCGATGAACATTGGGGTGCACGTGTCTCTTTCAGCTCTGGTTTCCTCGGTGTGTATGCCCAGCAGTGGGATTGCTGGGTCATAAAGCAGTTCTTTGCCAGCAAAGGTCCATCTAGTCAAGGCTATGGTTTTTCCAGTAGTCATGTATGGATGTGAGAGTTGGACTGTGAAGAAGGCTGAGTGCCGAAGAATTGATGCTTTTGAACTGTGGAGTTGGAGAAGACTCTTGAGAGTCCCTTGGACTGCAAGGAGATCCAACCAGTCCATTCTAAAGGAGATCAGCCCTAGGATTTCTTTGGAGGGAGTGATGCTGAAGGTGAAACTCCAGTACTTTGGCTACCTCATGCGAAGAGTTGACTCATTGGAAAAGACTCTGATGCTGGGAGGGATTGGGGGCAGGAGGAGAAGGGGATGACAGAGGATGAGATGGCTGGGTGGAATCACTGACTGGATGGATGTGAGCCTGAGTGAACTCCAGGAGTTGGTGATGGACAGGGAGGCCTGGCGTGCTACGATTCATGGGGTCACAAAGATTCGGACACGACTGAGCGACTGAACAGAACTGAAGGCAGTTCTATTTCCAATTTTTTAAGGAATCTCCACACTGGTGCACCGGGATGACCCAGAGGGATGGTACTGGGAGGGAGGAAGGAGGAGGGTTGAGGATGGGGAACACGTGTATAGCCATGGCAGATTCATGTTGATGTATGGCAAAACCAATACAATATTGTAAAGTAATTAGCCTCCAATTAAAATAAATAAAATTATTAAAAATAAAAATATAGGATAAAAAAAGACACAGAAGCAAATGAAATATTCAGGACAGTTGTAATTGAAATGGCAACATTTGAATGCAAATTGTTCAAAGACATGAATGTACATATAATTAGTGCCAGTGATAGCTTTGGGACTCTGACAGGGCTTGTGGATATGGCTGTGGGTATGTCAGAGCAAGCTGTATTTCTTGATCTGGGTGATATTTGCCTTACAATAATTTGTTAGGCTGCGTTCGTTTTGTTTTATGTATTTGCGTGTGTATTTAAAATAACAATTTTAAAAAATCCCCAAATGACAGAACTGCTTTATATCCAAGAGCCAACAGCCTAACAATATAAGTGTCAGTAGCTTCATTCATAATCAATTTATTTAAAATCCCTCATTTCCCAAGTCCCTACCCCTATCTGTTGTTTCTTGATTTTATATCCCGCTTCTGACTGTTGTTCCCGCTTCACTTCACTCTAAATCCACACGGCAGAGGATATAATGCTGCTGCTGCTGCTGCTGCTGCTGCTAAGTCGCTTCAGTCGTGTCCGACTCTGTGCGACCCCACAGACGGCAGCTCATTGGGCTCCGTCATCCCTGGGATTCTCCAGGCAAGAACACTGGAGTGGGTTGCCATTTCCTTCTCCAATGCATGAAAGTGAAAAGTGAAAGTGAAGTTGCTCAGTCGTGTCTGACTCAGCGACCCCATGGACTGCAGCCTACCAGGCTCCTCCATCCATGGGAGTTTCCAGGCAAGAGTACTGGAGTGGGATGCCATTGCCTTCTCCGGAGGATATAATACTTCCACATTATTCCACTGGCCAAAGCAAGTCATGAGGCCATCACAGAGGCAAGGGAGTGGGGAACAGACTGACCTCATGGAGGAGAAATTGGCTTGTGTGGACAGTGGAGGGGTTGGGTAGAGAAGGATTATTGGCACACATTTGTGCAGAAACACTATCCCATTGGAAATGTCTGAAAGCTTGACAATATAGTCTGAAGGCATCATGTGAGGACTAAGTAACTCTCAAATATTGCTGGGAGTCATGAAAAATAGTATAGCCTGTACAAAGGGAATCTTTCCACATTGGACAAGATTATCTATTATCTATTTTATAAATGGTGGTGCATATATGTCAACACTACTCTCTCAGTTTGTCCCACCCTCTCCTTCTCCTGGGCTTTTCTGGTTGCTCAATGGTAAAGAATCCACCTGCAAAGCAGGAGACACAGGACACCACTACGCATCTTGTTGTGGTTCTTTCATTACATCTTTAGTTGTGGAGATGCTTTTCTGCTAGTCTTAGGGTCATTTTCACTGATAGCTGTTCTGTAAACGGTTGCGATTTTGGACTGCCCATGGAAGCAGGTGAGCTTAGGGTCTTCCGACTCTGCCACATTGGCTACACCTCTACATATATCAGTGTGTTTTTTACGTATGCTTGCTCAGTGCACTCTTACATGTTTGTACTGTATTTGCTCTCATGTTGAATATCTTCTTCCAAGCAGCTGACAATATAAATAAAAGGAAAGAATTAGTAAACATTTGCTCTGTTTAATGTTTTAAAACGATAAAGATTTACTGATACATATGCTCATTATTTATGGTAACATTATGTTAACGGTGAATACATATGAATTTTAAGATATATAGAATTTTATAATTGTCTAAAACACAAAAATATGATGAAAGCTACAACATAGGGGCAAATGGCAGGAAAATGTCTGAATGAGAGGAATAAAACAAGTGTAGTCATTCAAAGCATAGAATACCCTAGTAAATAAGAGCTTAACAATTACCCAAGAAAGGTCATTGTTTCCAAGTCATTACATTCTAACCTCCAGCTCAGGAGTAGGGAGGTGAGCTAATCTAGTTATGAATTCTATGTAAAGAAAGTGAACTAAGACCCCAAAGGCAGTGATATCTAATGAGTTATTAAAGACTTTGCAAGAAACATTTATAAACCCATTCCTGATAAAAATGCTCTATGACAACAAGATACATAGCTATTTGATTAGTATTTCCACTGTACCCTTCCACATCTTGATACAAAAGCTAAACTAAAGCATGATGAGCATTATTGAGGAAAGCACAAGGGTAGTTTTCATTATGATAGTCATATCTGCTTTGGAAACAGCAAATGAACTACCAGGTCCTGAATCTGCTTGGTCTTAATCCCACAAACCGTGGGATTTAACGTAGGTGGAATGAGAATATAGACATTGGCCAGAAGAATGTAAATATGGAGTGGAATGTGGTATCCAAACCACTGAGTGAGAACTGAGAAGATCCCAGGTCCATGCAAGAGGATGATGACACAGATATGGAAGCCACATGTGTTGAGAGTTTTGTGAGGAGCATCTTGGGAAGGGATGTGGAAGACAGCACGGAGAACAGGCATATAGGAAACAAAGATTAGCACAACATCTAAGACCAAGGTCAACGTTAGGACAAAACAAATCAAACCAGATGTTCTGTGTGAAAGTCAATCAGTTGTGTCTGACTCTTTGTGACCCCATGGACTATACAGTCCGTGGAATTCTCCAGGCCAAAATACTGGAGTGGGTAGCCATTTCCTTCTCCAGCATTTCGTTGGATATCACTGCAGGAAATTTTTGCCAGGACAATGTGTTTACAAGCAGTGTTTGGGAGGATGTTATTTTTATTAAAAGTCAGTCTTTTCAGAAGAACTATTACAGGAAAAACTGTACAATAACTTCTTAGGAAGATGGATATACGAATTTTCCCTATCAGTGTATGTGTCAGAACAGTGGTGTATCACAGCGGGTAGCATATGGCAATGTAGCCGTCAAATGCCATCGCCAGAAAGATTCCAGACTCATAAATGAAAGTGGAAGAGAGGAAGAATTCCTGAGAAATACAGCAACCCAGAGAGAGCTCTCCAGCATGGAACCAGAGGATCGCCAAAGCCCGAGGCACTATGCACGTGGAGAGGACAAGGTCTGCTCCAGACAGCATGCAGACGAAGAGGTCCATGGGTTCATGGAGGCTGTGCTTGGTGAGGATATTGAAGATGAGCAGGCTGTTCCCAAGCAAGGTGGCGGCATAGGAAATAACAAAGGGGATGGAAATCCACATGTAGTGGTCTTCAAGGCCAGGGATGCCCAGCAAGCAGAAGACTGTGTGGTTAGCACCAGTGTGGTTTAAAGTCCTCATACTTGGGAAGTTCTTCCAGAATCTCATGCCTATTCATGGAGACAGAAGAAAATCCAAAATATATGCAAACATTTCTTTCGAATTATCATTTGATTTTGGTTCCTACTTCATCCCATTCCATTCTAATGATGTCAGGAATTTTGGTTATATATGTATAAATAAGGTGAGTAAGGTATGACTTGCTTTCTGAATTAAGCCTTAATTTCACAAGCAAGATGGACCCATAGTGCAGTAGAGAAAATTAAATGAGTATGGTAATAATTAACATCTTGTCCAAAATTAAGCAAATACACAAACAGAATGGAAAGAATAATTTACTCTGTATTTGTGTTGGTTTTAAGAATGAGTTATTTTTGAACTTACCTTAAAAAAATGGTTTTGTGTCTATGGGTAGGGAATCAGGGGAGGAGCAGAACAAAGACTTTCCCTGAGCAGGTAGCTGTGTCCTATTGTTTTGCCTACAGAATAAGGAGTAGGATAGTATACCATGAGTTTTGAAGTTGTTTTTGAAACCTAATCAGTATTTAATGGGCCCCTTGTCAATTTCTTTCTAGGCAACAGAGATAAAATTCTGGTAAAGACCTAAAACACTTATGCCGCATGTATCCAGGCCAGCTGAAGGCCGAGAAGTTCATCATATAGCCCTGTTATCTATTGTATTACATAAGGAAGAGGAGTCGGCAGGTCTCGTGGATGGAGGAGCAGTGGGCCCAAATTCTTCACCTCTTGGAAATGAAGAAAGGTTCAATTGTTCCAGTTTCTAGAAGAAACACAGGTGGTTTAGTGGACAGGGGTCTCTTTTCCCCCTGAATCAATATCCAAAATTGCTATTTGTAAAAGGAGTGTTTTTATACTATGAAGGTCAGACTCAAGGGATTACCCTTTCCATGCCCTCTCTCACTATGACTGAAGTTGACTCCCACGTCCATCTGCATTCTCAAGAGAGGAGCTTGGTGCAAAACTCAGGTAGTTGCAAATTCAGGAATCCATGAAATAATGAAGTATACTGATCCACAGCTTTCAAGATCTGCATTTTTAACAGGGTGTAATTGAAGATTCAGCACAAGGTAAGTCACAATGAGTGTTCTCTGCCCTTCCAGGATTGATACTTCTCACCTCTGCATTTATTTAACAGATTGGGAAAATCCTCTCCTATTTTCATTCCTGTATCTTCTAAGTAATGACTAAAATTGTCCTAAAAATATAATCGTGGAAAATAAACCCAGTAGAGGTGTGTGAAGATGTTCCTGTTGTGGGCAGCTACTAAAGCCAGGTCAGTCTGTGACCAAGCAGCCGTTTTGAGGATCGATAGTGCCCTGAGGAAGGCCATCCTCCTGAAGGAGCTGGAAGACACCAAAATAGACATGAAAATGCCGTTTGGGGGGTGGGGGGGATAATGTGTGTGCCAGATGCTGAGAAGCTTGTGGTGAGAAAAGGTTATAAAAATGAAGCAACATAAATGTGAAGTGAGGATAAAGAGGAGCCCGATGAGGACCAGCTTAGAGATGATGACGGAGACTGGATATGTGGGAGTAAAGAGGAATTTTTCTCCTAGGAGCCAGAGGAGAGATGCTGAGGAGCTCCATGTTTGTGGTATGGTCTCTGGGTACATTGTGAGTACTTGATAGCTATTTGTTTACTGAATCAAATCTAAAGCAACTTCTCCAAACCGGCCTCATGCCGGTTCCCCCATGCTGGGTCCAGAGAGCTTCAGTATCATTTACTTGTTTCTCCCTGCTGTGTTCCCGAGAGAGCTGACCCTATTCGGGATACTGTTCACCATCTGCCCACTATGTCAGCCACGTGCTTGTGGAAGTCTTCTCCCCGTATGTCATTTATTTCCTCTGATTTCACAAGGGATCTAATCATCAAAACACATATCTCAAGAATGGGAGAAAATTTGATTCCCTGACCGTGTTTCTCCTACTGACTTTAAATTTTCTGTGGTCTGGGAATTGTCTTTTTTCTTTGTGCAGTTCTAGACCTCAGCATTTCAAAGCAAAGTGCAACTTCTCAAAATGTTTAACAAAGCAAACAAATGACAAATATCAGGTAGGTGTGCTGAGGGATCAGTTCAGGGTCGCCGTGAATAATCCTCTTTAATGCCTCAGATATTTACACCAGTGAGGATCTGGGGCCAACACAGAACCTCCCCTGGAAGGTCTTAGGGATCCTTGGCACAGTGAGAGCTAATGATGGTTCCCACTTCCTTACATTCTCCTTTCTCAGATGGCACTTTCCATCCTACTGGGGCAGCTCATATGTATGACCGTGGTTCAGTGGTGTGCTGGTAACCCAGATCAAATGCACATATATATACCTAATATGTAATAAATAAGGAAATAAATAAATAGTCCTGATTTGCGGTGCTCTCCTGATTTTGTGTATGCGTTCCCCCACGGTGTATTTCATGGTACAAGGGGATATCACTGAGTGTGGAGTTTGCATGGAATGGGCAAAGGGGCAGGTACAAGTGGATCTGGCACATAGCTGCTTTTGTCTCTCCAAATCTGTTTCCTTTACTGTAGACAATGGTCCTAATATTTTCAACCACTTTCTTTAGGCTGCATAACATCTCATCTTGTAATGGTCTTATTGCCTGAAATGTCACTCCACAGCAATAATAAATGTCCCCTGCTTCAGTGGAATTCACATGGGTTGGAATGGGTTAAGTCACAACAGCGTTCTCAGAGTGATGGGTGCCAGGAACTGAGCTTTTACGAATTTGCCTGAAAGCCTCAGGGCAGCTATCATCTTAGATGTCAACCACATCTCTTTATCCACATATATGGATCATTTCTTTAGGCCTCTTTAAGTCCTTGTTTTGCACGATTTTTCTCTATACATCCCGTGATCTGATGTGCTCACATACTTATTTGTAATAAATCAATTGTTAGTATTACTACTCCAAATATTCCTGTTTCTATTTTTATGGCAATTAATAAATATCAATCCTGTTTTCAATCAGAACAATTTAAAGATTTACATATTAATTATTTTTAAAACACATTCAGTTCAATTCAGTTCAGTTGCTCAGTCGTGTCCGACTCTTTGCAACTCCATGAATTGCAGCACGCCAGGCCTCTCTGTCCATCACCAATCCCAGAGTTCACTAAGACTCACATCCATCGAGTCAGTGATGCCATCCAGCCATCTCATCCTCTGTCGTCCCCTTCTCCTCCTACCCCCAATCCTTCCCAGCATCAGAGTCTTTTCCAATGAGTCAACTCTTCGCATGAGGTGGTCTAAGTATTGGAGTTTCAGCTTCACCTTCAGTCCTTCCAAAGAACACCCAGGACTGATCTCCTTTAGAATGGACTGCTTGGATCTCCTTGCTGTCCAAGGGACTCTCGACAGTCTTCTCCCACACCACAGTTCAAAAGCATCAATTATTCAGTGCTCAGCTTTCTTCACAGTCCAACTCTCACATCCATACATGACTACTGGAAAAACCATAGCCTTGACTAGACGGACCTTTGCTGGCAAAGTAATGTCTCTGCTTTTGAATATGCTATCTAAACACATTACATGAAAACATTTCTTTGTAATTTAAACAGACTTGAATTAAATTTGTACTGTGTTTGGTGGCCATGATGATGGAATAGAAAGACCCTGAGCTCACCACCTCCTCCATGACCCCATCAAAATTACAACTATTTAGTGAGAAAATATCAATGGGAAAGCCCTGAAGACTAGTAGAAAAGATTTTTCCACAACTAATTGTAAAAAGACCAACAGGAGTGGCAGAAATGCATAGTCAAGATCACAACACCAGGTAGGTGCCTTAAAATGAGAGGATAATAACAGTTGCAGAAGTTCTCCCCAAGGAGAAAGTTGTTTGAATCCTGCATTGGGCTTCCTAGCCTGGGGGTCCTGCATTGGGAAGATAAGTCCTGAGACTGCCTGGCCTGAAGGCCAGCAGGGCTCACACACAGGAAAGCCAGAGGGCTGTAAAAACAGAAACTTTACTCTTAAAGCTTGTGTGTAAAATCTCAAGCACAGAGGCAGTAACGTGAAAGAAGCCTTAATCAGTCCCATTTGCTGATCTTGGAAAACCTCCTGGAGAAGCAGAAGGCAACTGGGGATTTTCCTGGGGACATAGAGGCTGATGGCAGTCATTTGGGGGAGCTCATTCTACCACGAGGCCACTGCTTCTGGCAAATTTCATTTTAGAGTCCGCACTCGAGTCTATTATCATCGAGGGAGTACTTGCCCACCAGTGAGCTGGCACAAGCTTTGGGCCTCCCTGGTCCCCAAACCAGCAACCCTGGGACCCAGCCCCATGCACCAGCAGGATGGCACCCCTTTCACTCCCCACAGCCAGCCCATACAGCTGGCAGCCATGAAATATGACCTTGCTCACCAGTGAGCCAGCTCCAGCCCCAGGACCCCTCAGGCCCTGCAGCCAGCAGGAACAGAACTTTGTTCCACATTCCAGTGGACTGGCAGCCATCACATGAGGCAGGGCCTAGCAGCCAATCATGCTGGGGGCCAGACCTGCCTATGAACACACGCACAATATTTAACCCTGCCACAATAAAGGGGCTCAAGCAGTTCACATGCAGGACACCCACAGAACACATATTAATAGCTCTGGTGACTAGAGGGTGGTGTGCTGCTAGGTCCAGTAGGAAGTCTTTATAATGCTACTTCTCCAAGATCAGGAAACACAGCTGACCTACCTACTATATAGAAATAAACAAAACGAATTAGGCAAAAGGAGAAGAGAGAAGAATGTTACTGACAAAGAAACAAGAAAAGCTCCAGAAGAAAAATAAGCCAAGCGGAGATAAGATATTTACACAATCAAGAGTTCAAAGTAATGATCTAAAGATGCTCAAAGGAAGAAGAATGGATGGACACAGTGAGAAGTGTAACAAAGAGAACATATAAAGAAGAAACAAAGAGAGCTGAAGAATGTAATAACTGAAATTAAAAATATACTAGAAGAATAAACAGTAGATTAGATGATACATAGGAAGTAATCAGTGAACTGGAAGACAGTAGTGGAAAGCACTTCCGATGAAGAAAAAAATGCATTAAATAAAATGAAAAAGTTTTAAGTGACCTGTAGGACAATCTCAAGTACACTAACGTTTCCATTACAGGAGTCTCAGGAGCATAAGAGGGATAACGAGGGGAAAGAACTTATCTGAAGATATAATAGCTGAACACTTTGCTAACCTGGGGAAGGAAACAAACATCCAGGTCCCTGAAGCAGAGTCCCAAACAAGATGCACCCAAAGACATCCACATCCAGGCACATTTTCATTAAAATGGAAAAAAATTAAAGACAGAGAGTGTTAAAAGCAGCAAGATAAAGGCAACTATTCATAACTACATACAAGGGAACTCCCATGAAAGCATCAGGTGACTCTTCAGCAGAACCTTTGCAAGTTAGAAGAGAGTGTGGCATAAGAATATTCAAAGTAATGGATGGAAAAAACTAAAATACTGTACCTGGCAAGGCTACTTTCAGATTTGAAGATGAAATAAAGAGTTTTACACACAAACAAAAACTAAAGGAGTTCAGCACCATGAAACCAGCTTTATAATAAAAGTTAAAAGGAATTTTTTAAGTAGAAAAGAAAATATTGCAATTAGAAATGTGAAAATTACAAAGGAAAAATCTCAGTGGTACATCAAACACAGAGGTAACGTAGTTTATCAGCAATTTATGAAGCTAACAGGAAGGTTAAAAAGAGAAAAGGAGAGACTTGCCTGGTGGTCCAGCGGTTGTGAATCCACCCACCAAGCAGGGACACAGACTGGATCTCTGGTCTGGGAAGATACCACACATCGCAGGGCAACTAAGCCTGTGAGCCACTACTGAAGCCCCTGTGCCCTACAGTGCATGGTCTACAAGAGAAGCCTTGGCAACCTGAAGCCCTAATATTAAAACGAAGGGTAGCCCCTGCTCTCCACAATTAGGGAAAGTCCATGAGCAGCAACAAAGACCCAGTGAAACCAAAGGTTGGGGGTGGGGGGAGGCAAAAGGAGTAAAATTATGTATATCCAAATAAGTTGTTAGGGAATAAATAAAACAAAAGATGTCAAATATGATGTCAAATAATATGAATGTGTGTGTGTGGGAGAGGGGGATGCAGAGTTATTAAAATGGACTTGAATTTAAGATTGTTTCTGATGTTCAGTCGCTAAGTCATGTCCGACTCTTTGTGGCCTCATCGACTGCACCATTACGGGCTTCCCTATTCTTAACTGTTTCCCGGAGTTTGCTGAAACTCGTATCCATTGTGTCAGTGATGCCATTTAACCATCTCATCCTCTGTCGCCCCTTTCTCCTCCTGCCCTCAATCTTTCCCAGCATCAGAATCTTTTCCAATGAGTCAACTCTTCGCATGAGGTGGCCAAACTACTGGAGTTTCAGCTTTAGCATCATTCNGCCTGGCATGCTGCGATTCATGGGGTCGCAAAGAGTCGGACACGACTGAGCGACTGAACTGAACTGAAAACAGACAAATCAGTAAGTGCAACTTACCTCTCTCTTAACTAACAACCATATTTATGACCCTATAAAGCCAAAAGTAGGGCTTCTACACAGTTAAAATTTGGCTTTCAGTTGGGTTTTTGTTCAAATTTCTAAAGGTCTCAAAATCACAAATTTATAAAAAGAATTTAAATTGGCTGGATCTGGGGAGAGGGGGGAAATGGGCCTTGGTTAATAGTGTAAAATAATGAGATTTCTCACTCACAGAAAAATAAGGTACCATTTTTAGAGGACCAAGACATGCATGCACAATTTTGTGCTGCATAAACAGCTGATACCTCGCTGTTATCACTCCCTGAAGCATTACAGACCTTTTAATATTAACTTTATTTATTTACTTTTGGCTGTGCTGGGTCTTTGTTGCTGTGGAAGCTTTTCTCTAGTTGCAGAGAGCAGCGGCTCCTTTCTAGTCCTGGTGCGAGAGCCGCTCACTGTGGTGGCTTCTCTTGCTGTGGAGCACGAGCCCTAGGGCAAGTGGGCTGAGTAGCTGCGGCTCCTGGGCCCTAGAGCGCAGACTCTGTAGCTGTGCTGCTCCTGCTGCTGCTGCTGCTGCTGCTGCTAAGTCGCGTCAGTCGTGTCCGACTCTGTGCGACCCCATAGACCACAGCCCACCAGGCTCCCCNTTGGATATAAATAAATTGCAAAAGGATCATGTCTAAATTTCTACCATCAGAAGAACTGAATATCATTAAGATTAGTGTGACTTTTTATTATCTGTATTAGAATTAATTAGAAGAATGCAGGAGAAGCATCATTGAGATCAAGTTAGATTTCACATATCTGGGAATCAAAATAACCATGGTTTATGCAAGATAGTGATTTCTTTCTCTCTTAAAGAATTTGAAAGTAGGACATCCAATCATATCTATGGCAACTCCTGACTGTCATCCTAGAGGCAGTCTCCAAACCTGTATTCCATCAGCCTCAGTACAAACAGCATCCTCGGATTACCTCAAGTTCCAACACAGGTACCAGGGACTTAGTCATCCTGTAAGCATAACAGCCTGTGAAAAGGAGGAAAGAAGATGCAGGGGAAAGGACCTCAGGAAGCTAGGTGGAAATCTCAAGGAAAATGTTACTTCAGTATCATCACCTAGTTAACAAGGCCACATCTAGGAACAAGGATGAAATCTTTTAATAAAATAGCAATATGTTAACACTAGGGTTTTACAACTAAAGAAGGAGGAGAGAAAATAATGTTTTGACAACTAGCAATTTAAGCCATAAAAAGGAAAATAAGGAATGTATGGTATTATTATCATTGTTAATGAGACACATTTTTGTTTGGAGTCAGACATGCTAGATTGAACCCAGGTTTTGCCAATTTCAAAGTTACGAACATGAACTCAATGTGTACACTCAGGCCATAACTGCCAACTGTAAAATGTAAATAAATAGTGATAGTACCTCCCACAGGACAAAATAATGTATTAATGAATTGCTGGATTTGATTTGCTAATACTTGGTTGAGGATTTTTGTATCTTATTTCAAAAGTAAGATATTGATCTGCATTTTTGGTGGGATTTTTTGGTACTGTGTCTAGTTTGCATGTATGACTACTATGTTACTTCAGTCATGTCTGACTCTTTGCAACCCCGTGGNTAATACTTGGTTGAGGATTTTTGTATCTTATTTCAAAAGTAAGATATTGATCTGCATTTTTGGTGGGATTTTTTGGTACTGTGTCTAGTTTGCATGTATGACTACTAAGTTACTTCAGTCATGTCTGACTCTTTGCAACCCCGTGGATTGGGACCCATGTCCATGGGATTTTCCAGGCAAGAATACCAGGGTAATATCAACCTCATAAAATGAGTTGATGAACCTTTCTTTTTCCTCTATTTTGTGTTTGTAAAGTTGGTCTTAATTCTTTAAAATTTTAGCAGAATTCTTCAGTAAATCCATGTGAGCCTGAAGACTTCTTTCTTAGGAACTTTTAAATTACAAATTCAATTTCTTTTACCATTACAGCAAGATTCAGCTATTTTGCCTTGGTTGAGTATTAGTAGTTCATGGTTTTTGAGGAATTGGTCCATTTCAGCTAAGTTGGCAATTTATGGATAGAAAAGCTGTCTGTAGAATTTCTTTATTATCTTTGTAATGGCTACAGAACCTGGAGAGATCTGGCTTCTTTCTTGATATTGGCAATGTTTCTCTTATATCTCCTTTTATCTTTGTCAATCTTGCTACTGTTTTCCAATTTTGTTGATTTTCACAAAGGAATAAATCTTTATTTAATTTTATTTTCTCTATACTTTTCTTGTTTTCAATTTTATTGAAATCGATGTTTTGTCATTTCAAGAGGAAATTTTATTCCACTTAGGTTTCTAAAAGCTCCCCACATCTTAATTATACTTTTCTCGAGTATTTATTTTGCATTCAGTCAACATCCTGTCATCCTGGTGGTTATCATATTTGCTTCAAGTATAAAGTATCATTTGAGAACTTAAAAGAAAAAGAAGGGTCAATCATAGTTATCTTTATTTTCACTCATGTCCATGTTTTCTTCCATTTCTAAAGTTCTAACCCTTCCTCTGTTCATAGACCTTCTTCAGCCATTCTTTAAGGGTAGGCTTGTTAGTAATAAATGATCTGATTTTGCTCTGCTGAGAATGTCTTGATTTCCCTTTATATTTAGAGATATCTTTGCTGGATGGAAATCAGAGCTGGCAGCTCCCTCTTTCAGGGTTTAACACGTGAGCTGCTGCATTTATGCCTCCATGGCTCAGATGAATCATCTGTTAACGTTCAAATTGCTGTTCCTGCAGGTAAAGAGCCATTTCTCCTAAGATGCATCCAAGTTTTGCTTTCTTTTTGCCTTTTTCATTCAGAAGGTTTAGTTATGATCTGTCAGCATGGATTTCATTGTGTTCATCCTTTCTGGGCTTTATTCAGCTAGCTAACTGTAACAGGGGTCAGAATAAGCCACCCCAAAATATGCCACTTTGGGAGAAGGATTATTTTGAGCTGAGTATTTTTGAGATGCAACAATAGATGTGGAAGAAAGCCTCCCCAGAGGTTCCCTCATCTGACTGAAAGCAGAGACTTCTGACAAAAGAGGACCGCCATAAACCCCTCCCTCAGGGAAGTTTTAGGGTCACGAAAAGACAGGAAGCTGGCACCAGGGTAAAGCTTCACAAGCAAACCTTGAGAAGAGTCTTTAGTCTTATTAGTTTTCCTACTATACCTACTTATCCACAGTTTACAGCCTCTGTGGTGGTCTAGTCTCTTGGCCATGTCCAACTCTTGTGACCTCATGCTCTTCAGCCCATGAGATTTTCCAGGCAAGAATTCTGGAATGGGTTGCCATTCCCTTCTTCAGGGGAATCTTCCAGACCCAGCGATTAAACTGGAGTCTCCTACAATGGCAGGCGGGATCTTTACTACTTCGCTACCTGAGAAGCCCTTTTTAGGCTCCTGGGTCAGGAAGATTCCCTGGAGAAGGAAGTGGCAAACCACTCCAGTACTCTTGCCTGGAGAATCCCCATGGACAGAGGAGTCTGGAGTGCTGCAGTCCATGGGGTCACAGAGAGTCAGACACGACGGAGAAGACATGCACAGGCAGAAGCCTAAAAACTCTTTTCCTCTGTCAAGTCACATCTTTACAATTTATCACTCCATATTGAAAAGGGTATATAAGCTCTCAGACCTTTTCTAGGAAGTTCCCTGTGTTATGTAAAAATTAGCATTAAGTAAAATGTATACTTTTTTTTCGAATACCTATTCTATCTGTCCATCTTCTTCCACTTATCGATTCATACATGCACACATCTTTTATTCACATTAATCTCAGTTATTTTGAAAACTGTTTCCAATGAAAAATTATGTGATGAATTATTAAATGCAGCACATACTCCTCAAGGTTGAAGATCTAAATTTTCTTATCTGGGAGTGCTTTATGCATGGGTTTTCACAAACCAATCACCTACTTTCTTTGTCTCCACCTTTTTTATATATGTCATTGCTTTTGAAGATGCCAAGCTCATCTGTGGTTTTTTTTACAGTACTTTTTGAAATGTTTGCTTTAGGTGAAAGTTGTTATTTTGACAAAGTCCTTTACATCCTTGGCCTGATGACAATATAGCAATTTAAAGCAGCCAAAAATTCTCTTTTGTCATTTCCAAAAGAATAATCTCCACTTGCGTTGTACTACCTACCAGTGTATCAAAATAATTCACTTCATTGTATGAAGGACTATGTCAGAATCCACGACATGAAATATACAAGTTTAAGGAAAGATTTTATTTGACTTTATTCTACATATAGAATAATTAATAGCCGGAATACAAAACTAAACACTCACTCGTACTTTCTGAAGAAACACATTTTCTCTATGTTTTCTCTTCATGTCTATTGAGAATTTTTATTTATTGAAGTCAAATCCTTAAAAAAACCCTGGAGTCCTCAAAATGTTTCTGGATGGCACTCGCCATTCCTGATGTTTTAGCTCACTGCCTGCGGCTTACGCTGCAGCCTCACTTGGCACCCTGTGGTCACTTGGTCACTCTGTGGTTTCCTTTGGTTGGGTCAGGTTGGGTCAGGTAAAGACAGGTTCAGCAAGACTAGGTTAGGTTAGGACTGGTTAGGTTAAGATAGGTCAGGTTAGGTTAAGTTGGTTAGGATAAATTAGGTTAGGTTAGGATTGGTTAGTTTAAGTTAGGTTGGGATTGGTTAGGTTAGGTTGGGATTGGTTAGGTTAAGTTAGGATTGGTTTCAGTATGAGTTTCGACTTAGTGAAGGGACTACACTGCACATCTCTTCCATACAGACTTGTCCTCTTCTCTGTGGTTTACAAAGTAGATATTCATCATCTCTAAAATTCAGTGATTTATTTTTTTCAGCGACTAATTTATCACTCCCAGAACTCATCACTGAACACCTAAATCTGATACTAAACAATTACAGGTTTGAAATATTGCACTTAGAAAAATAATTAAGCTCATTTTGTTCCAAATATTGTTGTTGAGTCACTAAGTCATATCCGACTCTTTGCAACCCTATGGACTTCATCACACCTGGCTTCCCTGTCCTTCACTATCTCCAGGGTTTGCTCAAACTCATGCCCATTGAGTCGATGATGCCCTCTGACCATCTCATCCTCTGTCGTCCCCTTCTCCTGCCCTCAATCTTTCTCAGCATCATGGTTTATTCCAGAGTAATGTTATTACTCACAGGTGTGTAAGACATTTTTCTACAGAATTCCAGTAAGACACACATAATTTATCCTCACAAATAAAGCAATGGCCCGCCCTCTGGGGAGTGTCTTTCTCTGCTGGACAAGCACAGAGCCAGCAGTAAGGATGCACTCAAGCACCCACAGATGCAGGAGGTCAGCAGGTCTAGCTGTAGCAACAGTCTCACGTGATCTGACCCACACCATTTTGCACTCCCAAATGGCATAAACAAACCCTGATAGCAATGCATACCAAAGGGAATTCATACCATCTATTCATAAAAATAAATGAACACACCGAAAACATTTGGTATTTCTCCCTTCTACAGTGAAAGAAGTGTTAGTTGCTAAGTTTTGTCAGACTCTTTGTGATCCTGTGGACTGTAGCCTATCAGGCTCCTCTGTCCATGGGATTCTCTAGGCAAGAACACTGGAGTGGGTTTCCATTTCCTTTGTCAGAGGATCCTGCCTACCCAGGGATCAAACCTGGATCTCCTGCATTGGCAGGCAGATTTTTTTGCTGCCTGAGCCACCAGGGACACCCTTATTTGAAAATAAATAATCTAATTCTAAAACATGAGCATCTGTTTAGAAATAAATAAGCAGTGTAGCAATAATATGAAATTAAGTGTTCATTTTGGAATCACTAAATCAATATTATTAAGTCTTAGAACTCTGCTGTGAAATTTTTTTTTAATTAAAAACTTTTATGCCCTTAAAAACACTCTTTGGCCCATTTTTTTGATCGGGTCGTTTATTTTTCTGGAGTTGAGCTGTATAAGTTGCTTGCATATTTTTGAGATTAGTTGTTTGTCAGTTGCTTCATTTGCTATNAAGAGTTGACTCATTGGAAAAGACTCTGATGCTGGGAGGGATTGCGGGCAGGAGAAGAAGGGGACGACCAAGGATGAGATGGCTGGATGGCATCACGGACTCAATGGACATGAGTCTGAGTGAACTCCAAGGGATGGTGATGAACAGGGAGGCCTAGAGTGCTGCAATTCATGGAGTCACAAAGAGTCGTACACAACTGAGCGACTGAACTGAACTGAAAAGCTTTCCTACTATGGTTGATAAAGGCTTGAGAAAGAACAACAACATCAAAAAGAGACATAGTAATTGGAAAACAAATTAAATGAAATGGGAGCACTGAATATGAAATAGTAAAAGTGAAACAAACTAGATAAAAATAAAAGATCATCATATAGTCCACTTGTGTTTAAACATGCTTGCTTATCGGAAGCACATCTGGTGTTTTGTAGAAGAGTAGCAGCACCTGGACATTTGTATTTTTCAAAATATTTCAAGATAATCCTGATATGCATCTAAACTTCAAAAAGTGATTAAAAGTTTTTCTATTAAATGGTAGTTTTACTGAAATAGAATTGTATTATTTTCTGTTGATCAATCATGATACAATGATGTTAAGTGAGTAATAGTTGCATAATCACAATCGTAAAGATGTTAATCAGTTTTCACAATCAATAGCAAGATCAAAACAAAAAACATAGAAGATAATTACAATTGCAAGCCATAATGGAAACATGATTAATCTGACAATATAAAATAATTACATACATTTTGGGGGGTGAAATAGAGTGATGTGGTATATGGAAGTGCATACATGCCCATGTTTTCATCTGCCCAGCCAATCTGTCTTTTGGTTGGTGCATTTAATCCATTTACAATTATGATGATTATCAATATGTATAATCCCACTACCATTTTCTTAATTGCTTTTGGTCTATTATGTGTAGGTCTTTTCCTTCTCTTGTGTTTCCTGCCTAGAGAAGTTCCTTCAGTACTTGTTGTAAAGCTGGCTGGATGGTGCTGAATTCTCTTAAGGTTTGCTTGTCTGGAAAGATTTTAATTTCTCCACCAAAGCTGAATGCGAATCTTGCCAGGTAGAGTATTCTCGGTTGTAGTTCTTTCTTTTCTTCACTTTAAATATATCGTGCCATTCTCTTCTGGCTTATAGAGTTTCTGTTGGAAATAATATTTACTTTTCATGCTATAATAAATGAAATGGTTTATAATTCTGCTTTAAACTATTTGCTACTAGTATTTAAATATATAGTTTGTTTTTTAAACTTTTACCCTAAAACCTTGCTAAATCTCTTTCAGTGTTGTATGGATTGTTAGCATTTTCTATATACTCAATCATTTCATCTGTTAATAATCTACTAATAAATTGTGGCTTACTAATAGTGAGCACCAAAGAAGTGATGCTTTTGGACTGTGGTGTTGGAAAAGCATCTTGAGAGTCCCTTGGACTGCAAGGAGATCCAACCAGTCCATCCTAAAAGAAATTAATCCTGAATATTCATTGGAAAGACTGATGCTGAAGCTGAAACTCCAATCATTTGGCCACCTGACACAAAGAACTGAATCATTTGAAAAGACCCTGATGCTGGGAAAGATTGAAGGCAGGAGGAGAAGGGGATGATAGAGGATGAGATGGTTTAATGGCATCACTGACTCAGTGGACATGAGTTCGAGTAAACTGGGAGTTGGTGATGGACAGGGAGGCCTGGCATGCAGCAGTCATTGGGGTCGCAAAGAGTTGGACATGACTGAGCAACTGAACTGAAATAGTGGTTTAATTGTCCCTTTCCAACTCCAATATCTTTTGTTTATTTCATGTTTAATAGTGCCTTTTCCACTCACTCAGTGAATGACACCTTGATTGCTTCCAGGTTTTGGCAGTTATAATTAAAGCTTCTATAAATGACCATGCACCAGTTTTCTGTGGATATACATTTTTAGTTCATGTGGGTAAATACCCGTATGGTAAGAGTATACTTAGATTTGTAAGAAGCTGCTTGTCTTCCTAAGTGGTTGTACCATTTTGAATTCCCACCAGCAATGAATGGGAATTCTTGTTACTATACATACATGCCAACATTTGCTGCTGTCGATGTTTTGGATTTTCTCCATCTCATTAGGTGTGCAATGACATCTCATTGTTGTTTTAATTTTCATTTCTGCATGATTATGATATCATTTTATCCCAAAAGAAAGTGAATGTGAAGTCGTTCAGTCATGTCTGACTCTTTGTGACCCCATGGACTGTAGCCTACAATGCTCCTCCGTCCATGGAATTTTCCAGGCAAGAGTACTGATGTGGGTTGCCATTTCCTTCTCCAGAGGATCTTTCCAACCCAAGGATCGAACCTGGATCTCCCGCATTGTAGGCAGATGCTTTACCATCTGAGCCACCCAAATCCAACATCATCTGGATTTTCTCTTCTGTTGTCCTTTAGGAGTTTTAGAATTTTGCATTTTCTATATACTTTTTATATAGAAAATCCTAACAGCTCCATTAAAAAACTATTAGAACTTATCAATGAATTTAGTAAAGTTGCAGGATACAAAGTCAACTTATAAAGGAGAGTTTCATTTTTATACACTAACAATGAACTATTTGAAAAATAAATAAAACAATCATGCTTGCAATAGAAAAACAGTAAAATAATTAGAATAGATCTCTCCAAGGATGTGAATATTTCTACACTGAAAACTCCAAAACTGTGGTAAAATAAATTGAAGGAGACAAACAAATGGAAAGCTATCCCTGTTCATGACCAGAAGAACTGATACAGTTAAAATGTCCATACTACATAATGCCATCCACAGTTTCTTTTCAATGCATTGAAATATTCCAGCCACATTTTCCATGGAAACAGAAAAAAGCCCTAGAATTTGTATAAAACAAATAAAACACAAAAGACAAAACATTGTGAAACAGTTATTAACCAATTTAAAAAATAAATTTAAAGAAAGATAATATCAGGAAAAAAAGGATGCTGACACCCATAGCACTTCTGAGGGGGAAAAAAATACAAATAATTGTGGCAAGTCAATTCAATGGAGGAAACAATAGCCCTTTTTCATGAACCATGCTGGGAAAACTAGATAGCCACAGACAAAAGAAGAGAAACCCCTACTTTTCGCTATATATAAAAGTTTGCTCACAATGGATCAAAAATGTAAATATAAGAGTTAAACCTATAAAAATCTTACAAGAAAGCAGTTATAAATCTGTTATCGAGTCCTAGCTCACTCTGCTTGCTGCATGACAAGCCAATAAATCTAAGAAATTTGTTGAGGTGAGGAATAACAACTTTATTCAAAAAGCCAGAAGACTGAGAAGATGGCAGACTAATATCTCAAAATAATCGTTTTATTTGGGGTCTGGATGTCAGGTTCTTTTATAAAATGGAGCAGGGGAGGAGCTGTGGAAGTAAAGAAAAAAGGCCATTTTCCTTGCAACTGTCTCCTGGAATGGTCAGCCTCCAGGAAGGGATGGTGTTCAGGCAGAGGGGCAGGGTTCCTTGAGGCAGGCCATTATATGTAGACAGTATCCTTTTAGTAAACAAAAGCAATGGGAAGCAAAGTAAAAAAATTAGGTACGATACCAAAGCACAAACAACACAACATAAAATTAGATAAATTTGACTTTATTAAAAGTGAAAACTTTTCTACTTAAAAGCACATTATCAAGAAAGTGAAGAGACAGTCCCTTAAATAGGAGAATATATTTTCAAATTACCTCTCTGCTAAAGGTCTAGTATCTAGAATATATTAATAACCATTATGATTCAACAACTAAAACAAATAGCTCAGTTAAAAACTATATGATTCCATTTGTGGGACATTTTGGAAAAGGCAAAATGTAAGCATAGAAAACAGATAAAAGGCTCCCAGGGTTAGTGGGAATAATTGATTAGGAAGGGGAACCTGGGTGTGTTTTGGTAGGATGATGGAACTGAATATCTTAACTGCTAGGTCACTTCAGTTGTGTGCAACTCTTTGTGATCCTATGGGCCATAGCCCACCAGGCTCCTCTGTCCATGGGATTCTCCAGGCAAGAATACTATAGTAGGCTGCTGTGCCATCCTCCAGGAGATCCCGACCCAGGAATCAAACCTGGTCTCTGACATCTCCTGCATTGGCAGGCAGGTTCTTGACCACTAGCGCCACCTGGGAAGCCCCTCACACAGCTGAGGTGCATCTCAAAGGAATGATTTCAGTGAGCCCAGAATTTTGCATCTTCCCTTTACACAGAAAAGAACTAAATTCCTTACCTCCAGGTACCCGTTTTGTTTTCTTTTTTAATCAACAGTAATCTTTGAGGTTCCTGACTACCTACTCTTAGTTGCAAAATTTCTTTGTACTCTGGCTCCTCCACTCACTTCCTTGGAGGAGTTTCTCAGAACTATCTGGAAAACTGCCTCCTGGGTTGCAGTGCTCATTTTGTCTCAGATAAAGCTTAACTCTAAATGTCGTACAAATAGTTTTCAACATTTAAAGGCAATAAAAGTATAAGTTAGTTGAAAATGGTATCTTATCTTTGCATATTGCTATTGAATTTTATTCAATTTTTGGAAATGAGGGATTATCTTACTATTTATAAGATGTATATTTAAAATTTTTTGTGCATAAAAAACATATTCAACCTGACTGCGATCCAGTTAGTCATATATCCAGTAAAAAAATTTCAGAATCTGTTTTTATAGTGTACATTAAAGACACAAAATATAGCAGAAGTTTATTAATGCTTAATTTCATAACAATTTTATTTATACTGTCAGTTACACAGATGTAAATATTCTCAAAGAATCCACTGGTTTACTAGAACACAGTATGCCATGTAGCAGTATATTATACAAAGATTCATATAAACCTTAACACTCAACATTCAGAACATTCAAAAATTTCTTGGGCTCCAAAACCACTGCAGATGGTGACTGCAGTCATGAAATTGAAAGACGCTTGCTCTTTGGAAGAAAAGTTATGACCAACCCTGACAGCATATTAAAAAGCAGAGATATTACTTTGCCAACAAAGGTCTATCTCGTCAAAGCTCTGGTTTCTCCACTAGTCATGTATGGAAGTGAGAGTTGGACTATATAGAAAGCTGAGCACTAAATAAGTGATGCTTTTGAACTATGATGTTGGAGAAGACCCTTGAGAGTCCCTTGAACTGCAAGGAGATCCAACCAATCCACCCTAAAGGAAATCAGTCCTGAATATTCATCGAAAGGGCTGATGTTGAAGCTGAAACTCCAAAACTTTGGCCACCTTATGCGAAGATCTGACTCCTTGGAAAAGATCCTGATCCTAGGAAAGATAGAAGGCAGGATGAGATGGAGACAAAGGAGGATGAGGTGGNTCGAAAGGGCTGATGTTGAAGCTGAAACTCCAAAACTTTGGCCACCTTATGCGAAGATCTGACTCCTTGGAAAAGATCCTGATCCTAGGAAAGATAGAAGGCAGGATGAGATGGAGACAAAGGAGGATGAGGTGGTTGGATGGCATCACCGACTCAATGGACATGAGTTTGAGCAAGCCCTGGGAGTTAGTGATGGACAGGGAGGCCTGGTGTGCTGCAGTCCATGGGGTTGCGGAGTTGGATATGACTGAGCAAATGAACTAACCTTTATATAATGTCCTTGATGTCAAAGGAACACACTTGTTATATAACATTGAATAAAAAAGTAAGGCCTAGAGTATTCACAAGAATCATATGTGAAAATATGCTTAAATGACAAAATATTCTGTAGTTATTAACCATTTTGTTTAGTGTGTATAATTAGTGATCACAGACAGAAAGCCTGAAGAACTATGGATGGAGGTTCATGACATTGTACAGGAGACAGGTATAAAGACCATCCCTAAGGAAAAGAAATGCAAGCAAGCAAAATGGCTATCTGAGGAGGCCTTAAAATAGCTATGAAAAGAAGCGAAGTGAAAAGCAAAGGAGAAAAGGAAAGGTATATCCATTTAAATGCAGAGTTCCAAAGAGTAGCAAGGAGAGATAGGAAAGCCTTCCTCAGTGATCATTGCAAAGAAATAGAGGGGAAAAATAGAATGGGAAAGACTAGAGATCTCTTCAAGAAAATTAGAGATACCNCCAATAGAGTATTATAAAGTTAAATTTAAAAATAAATAAATAAATAAATTTAAATTAAAAAAAAAAAAAACACTCTTAAAAATTTAAGGAAAAGGCATTTTATATGTGTTCCTTATTTTTACACAGTATAAAAATTTTAGGCAACTGAGGTTCCTCTTATAGGAAAAACTCATCTAACAGCCTTGTTTAGAAAACTGCAGGTGAATATGTTTTAAACTTCAATGCTACAATCTATATACTTTTTAGTTAAGTTGATTTGTAACTCAGTCAGCAAGTATTATGAGATGTCTACTAAGGAACTGAGCAGTAGGTGAGACCAAAGGTAGATAAAGATAAAAGGGAGTGTTTATTAGCAGAAAGATGACAGTTTCTTGCAGGCGACAGGTATGGAGAAATGATTACAAGATTACAAACCTGTGAGAGCTGATGTCCATATTAGGAACAGGGCTGCAGGCCCACCTGTGCATCTCACCTGAGTATGTGAACAGAATGGAGGTGAGAGAAACATGGTTATCCAGGGTGGATTTTAATTGGCCTTTAGATAGTATCGTAGCCAACTAGTGTTTATTCAACTTCTCTCTTAAGGAGAATTTCAGCTGATACATGCTGAAAATCTCTTTTCCTTTTTTTTTTTCCTACTATGTATTAAAGCCATTGTAATGACCACAGATGAGCCTTTATGGTAACTCACAGAAGAAAACTGTTTCACTCCTGGCATTGTATGACACTTTTTATCTTTGCTGCCTAATAAGCACAAAATCTGCTGGAGTGAAAGCTCTGTAATGAGACTGAAGGAGAAGCAAGACCATCCCCACCAGGCAGAGAGGAAGTGGCAGTCCTGCCGGGGGCAGCTGTGACGTTAGAAAGAATTCATCCACCCATAGGAGCCATAAGCCAAGGGTCTCCTGGACTAGGGATTCATACAGACTTCAAAATTAAGATCAACTCACTCAACTATTTCAGTGCTGTCACTACAGAAATTTCCAGAGTAAAGCGTACCAACGTTAAAAAAAAAAAGTCCATTGCAATAATTGACATATTTGGGGGGATTTCCCTGAGAGCTTTGTTGGTAAAGAATCTGTCTGCAATGCAAAAGACCCCAGTTCTATTCCTGGGTCAGGAAGATATACTAGAGAAGGGATAGGCTACCCACTCAGTATTCCTGGGTTTCCCTTGTGGCTCAGCTGGTAAAGAATCCGCCTGCAATGCGGGAGACCTGGCTTCAATCTCTGGGGTGGGAATATCCCCTGGAGAAAGGAAAGTGGTAACTCCAGTATTCTGACCTAGGAGAACGCCATGACTGTATAGTCCGTGGGGTTGCAAAAGAGTTGAACAGGAAATTTCACTTCACTTCACTTTGGTTTTATGGCACATAAATGTCTCTTTTACTGAATTATAAATAGTATTCTCCTTATTCCTTTGCATCTTGTCTTTCTATCACTTCCTTATCAAAATCGGTCTCCCTTCTAAGATCCCTTACTTTACAAATTTTAGCATTTTTATCAATGACTTTTAAACTACTTCCTTCATTGTCTTATTTTGGGGAAGGTGGATTATTTTCTTACTTTTACTTTCAGTCTTATTGTTTATACATGTATTCCAAAATAACACAGTTTAGTTTTGCCTGTTTTTAAACTTAATATGAATAGGATCATACTGTACGTTTTCTTTTACATGCGGCCTCTTCTGCTCCACAGTGTGCTTCTAAGGTATATCCGTACTGATTGTGTATGTGTAATTGGCAGCAGTTTATTCATTTTTCACTGCTGGATGGTATTTCATTTTATAAACATATCACAGTACATTGATCTTTTCTACTGTTGGATATTTGGGGTGTTTCCAACTTGGAGCTTCTGCAAAAAATAATGCTATGAGTATCCTTGTACATATATTTCTGGGCACACTGTCATGAGTTTCTCTGCTGTATGACTAGGTGGAGAATTTGGGCTTAGATAGGGTAACCATAAATTAATGTTCCAAATTAATGTTCATAACATGATAATATCCATAACATAATGTTCCTACATTGTATAATGTTTCAGTGTCTGTTTCTGTGTGGGATAAAAGCTATACATCCTATAGTTTTTAACATTTGTGTTTTATTACTACTTGATATAAAATTTTTTATTTTCTAGTACATTTTGTTCTTTGATTCAGTAATTATTTAATTTTTTTATTTCAAATTTTTAAATTATTTCTAGCTTCTGATAGAAGATCATTCCTTGTATGATTTTTCTCTTTAGAAATTTGTTGAGATTGTTTTAAAGTCCAGTTTATGGTCACTGTTTATAAAGGTTCTTTGTAGACTTTACAAGAATTTGAGTTCTATAATCATTGATTATAGTGTCGTATAACTTC
Organism: Neotragus pygmaeus; assembly: GCA_006410875.1. Classification (NCBI taxonomy): domain Eukaryota; kingdom Metazoa; phylum Chordata; class Mammalia; order Artiodactyla; family Bovidae; genus Neotragus; species Neotragus pygmaeus. The sequence goes on along the minus strand of SJYV01023438.1, from coordinate 28,463 downwards.
AATTTGTTGACAATTTTAATCACAATCCACAAATCTCTTATATTTTACTTCTTTGGGGGAGGGAGTCTGCTTATTCTGTCAGTTATTGAGGAAAATGTTTAAAATCTCCAACTATGATTATGAATTTTTCGGTTCATCCTTGTAATTCTGTCAGTATTGCATTATAAATATTTTAGGCTAGCTGTTAGGTATATATACATTTAAAATTATAATGACTTTCTGGTACATTGAATGTTTTGTTAGTATGAAGTGATTCTCATATATAATAATGCTTTTTACCTTAAAGTCAATTTTGTTTCATATTAATGTAGCCACATGAATTTTATTTTAATGGTTACTTGCATAATATTTTTTCCAGATTTTTGTTTAACTCTTGTATTTTTATGTTTAGATGTTTTTTCCCTTAGATAATAAATGGTAGGATTTTGTTTTAATTCAGACTGAAAATATTTGTTCTCTTTCTTTCCACTGGAGCTTAGCTGATAGCCACTTAATATCATCACTTTTACTTATTTATTTTTCCATTTTATTTTTTTATTTTTATTTTTTTAATTCTACTTTACAATACTGTATTGGTTTCGCCATACATTGACATGAATCCATCACAGGTGTATACCAGCTCCCAATCCTGAATCCCCCCCCCACCACAATGTCTTGTTTTTACTTCATATAATCATTTCATATCCATTGGGAAAAAAATGACTATTGGGACAGAGACTGAACAAGTGATAGACTTAAAATATATATTGGTAATTAAATTTACTGATTATACATATCAAGTTTTTCTCATCATACTTCTTTTAGTTATTTACTTACTGAAAACCACTTGACCGGTTGCATCTTTTGAGACCTCACAACAGAATCACTGGTTATGATGTTTGCCAAGTGGGCCATTGCACCTTAACCTGAAGGTGAAGGTGACTTCGGTCTGCAGATGCGAGGGAGCACAGTGCTGGGCCTTTGCTGAGCCTCCGGGCAGCTCAGCAGCCTGGGTCGGTGCCTGCAGCACATCTGGGTGGAAGAAGTCAGATCACCTTCTAAGATGTGCTGCCTGTGAAACTACCAGCTCTAGCTGAAAACTTCTGTGATTTTTTTTTAAGTCGTAAGCTTCCTCTGTGCTATCAAACTTGCTTATCTGTTAGTTCTCTGCACTTTATTTTGAAGAGGATATTCAGTAAATACATGTCAGCAGAGATGCACAATTTGTCACTTCCCCTATCTCATAACATCTATATCAACAACGTGTCAATTCCATTAACAGCCTTGTTGATCCCACGTCTGTGACCCTGTTGTCCAGATGTGAGAAGATGTTGTTAATGAGACCAAGACAGTGTGTGTGATTCTTCCAGAAAATGAATGGACATGCTAGTTTGACCTTGACTCTCTCAAAAAATGTCCTGTTTGAACTAAAGTGGAGATAAATATGGGGTTGAGAATGAATTGGTAAAATTACAGCCTCACTGCCATTAAAACACAACAAACTTGTTTTTAGTAAATGTACTGGATTCATTATTTTGGTAGACTCTATTTCAGGAGATTCGTTATTTCATCCCCACATCCATTTGGTAACTGAAGCTGATTTGAAAGTTTATTTCACCCGATTTTATAACAGTTTTCCAATATGTTATGTGGCATTTTTTTTTCTCTTCTCTGCTGGCCCAAAGAGTTTTTGTTCTTCTTCCGAATAACCCAGAATTCTTCATTAAATATTCTAGCATAATCAGCATTTCCTGCACTCCTTTCACACATACTCACACACATATTTTAGGCTAATTCATAATTTAGGATGATTTGTAATTCTCCCAGACATTGCAATAATTCACCTAGTGCTGTGCTGTGTGCGTGCTTAGTCGTTCAGTCATGTCTAACTCTTTGTGTACTGAAGACTAAATTAAAAATATTAAATTATCCTGACTTCAGTTATGAATTTTACCAGCTGAGATGGGATTTCATCTTAGAACATTTTTACAAATGGAGATTAATGTTAAATGAGATATTTGGATCACTTATTAATAGTCTATAAACACAAACCTTAGAATTAGCTGACTTGAAGTACTGGCTGTTTCCCTTTTTAGCTATACATTTGCCTAAGTCTCTTGTGCATGCTAATTCTCACAGTTGTGTCCAACTCTTTGTGATCCCATGGACCATAGCCTGCCAGTCTCCTCTGTTCATGAAATTTTCCAGGCAAGAACTGATGTGGGGAGTCATTTTCTACTCCAGAAGATCTTCCTGACCGCAGGATCAAATCTCAGTATCTTTCATCTTCTGCATTGGCAGGCAGATTCTTTATACTAGTGCCACCCAGGAAGTCTTAAGTAAAAGACCTCATTTGTAAACCAGGTGCATAGTAGGCGCTCACCTCCCTGGGATATGAACATTAAAGACAGTTGAGTTAGGATCAGAGAATAGGTGATTATCACAGAACACTAGGTAAAGCCTGAAAAAAAAATGGCAGTTGTAGTCATAATGGGAGCAGCAGAGACAGGAAAAGTAGTGGTCTTGTCAAATTACTTCTAAAGTCCAGATGAACATTGAGGAGGGACCAGTGCGGGGGTCGGTAAGGATGCAACACTGAATAAAGCTACCCAAGGAGAAACTGATGAGTAAGCAGAGAGTGATGTGAGGCTGAACCTGAAGCAACTCCCACAGTTGAGAGGAAAGTGAAGGAAGAGGACCCGGCATCAGAAAACAGCAAGGACAAGACAGAAGTCCAGGAGGAACTGTGAATTGTGCCAGATTCTGAAGGAAGTTCCAATAACAACCCTGGAAAAGTGTGGAATGGACTGGAAAAGTTTATATACATCCTCTAAATTGTGAGAGTGAAACCCAGATGATAATGGACTTAAAAAAAAAAAACTAAAACAGTAAAAACAATATATCTTGAGATGTTTCATGGTAAAAGAGAAAGCAAAGATAGACATGAGTATTGAGAGATATGGAGATGAGCTACTTTGTGACTAAAGTTTTATTGAAACACACCTTTGAGTGGGTCTTCTGACTATCTCATGGGGACAGAGCTGAGAAGTTGTGACAAAGAGCACATGACCTATACAGCCTGAACCATCAACTACCTGGCTTCCTACAGAAACAGTTTACTGGCCTTTACTCTAAGTGGTCCTGGAAATATTGACTTTGGAACTCATAGAAAGAAATTTGTTCTTCCTTGACCATATGTATTTTAAGATAAAATACTTCTGCAGATTTATTACTTTATTTGTATAGATACTCACTCTCCCTTCTTGACTAATTAGCATCTAAAGTCCATGAAGAATACACTCTGTACTCTGATAACATATTTTTAGTGTCTCACAAAACAACAAAAACTAATGTTATTCCTTCAACTATATAAAAATAAATGTAATTTGAAAGTAAAAGAACTTTCATCAACATATACTTTAAAAAAAAATCTTATGAAGATGCAATGGCTTCTCTTACCTCCTACCATTTGGAGTTTCTTTTTAGAGTATTGACAAATGATTGAATTTAAGTCATGTATGATAAATCACAATTAATCAGTATGTTTAATCACTTCTATATTGATTCTTAACATTGAGTTATTCAATAAATTATCATTCAGACAAGTAAAAAACTGTTTTTAAATGTATTTTTCATGCAAATGTGTATAATGTGTTGAGCATATATATCAACAAACTTGGTTCTATAAACGCCATCTTGGTGAGTTAGAGTTTCTATGATGTCCAATAAAAACATATGCCAAATTCAATTCCATTTAATTGCAAATTTCTAAGGATGTGTTGGAACATATTGGATTTCAGAAATGCTAAAAAAAAAAAATACTTATTGGCTCCAGGCACAAACATTAGCTATTTCTTAAATCTTTTAGGAAGTGAAAAATAATATCTGACCTCTCAAATAATTGCATAAGAAGCAAAATTGAATGTGCTGTTAAAAATCTTAATGGCGTATGTGCCTCAGATGCCAAATACTGAAATTTATATTTGATGAGTTTGCAATGTAGATTAGAATAATGGAGCAAAATAATTAAGAATAAAGCATACATATGGCTTCTATGCTTTTAATGAGGCTTTTAGTCCTTGCAAAGACTAAACCTGTAGCATTACTCTCATTGAGAAAGTTTTCTTTTTTTATTACTGTCCTTCAGCGAGTCTGGATGTTCTCTACAAAAAAGGAGAGTCACATATTTCCAAAGTGAAATGGGTGCAAGTAATTTGCAAGTGCATATATATATATACACACAGGCAAATGTAAACCCCCCAGTTTAAAATGTTTTGAATCTTTAAGTAAAACAGAGATACTTGTATATTTGGAAACAATTAAACATCTTAAGTAGACTTCCACAGTGGTGCAGATGGTAAAGAATTTGCCTGCAATGAGGAAGACCCATTCAGTCCCTGGGTTGGGAAGATCCCTTGGAGAAGGAAATGGTAACCCGCTCCAGTATTCTTGCCTGGAAAATACCATGGACAGAAAAGCCTGGTAGACTATAGTCCATGGGGTCACAAAGAGTCAGACAGGACTGAACAACTAACACTTTCTTTCTTTCTAAACATGTTAAGTAAACTTCCTTATGAAAGTATTTTTAAAAATTATTTTTGAAATGTAACCTACACATTAGCCAAAATCACTCTTGAAATTAAATTATTGATTCTCCAGTAGACTACACAAGTATTTTTTTTGTCACTTTTATTTTTTTTACTTTATTTTACTTTATAATACTGTATTGGTTTTGCCATACATCAACATGAATTGACCTAAAAATCAGAAGTTTATCTATTTGTGTATTTTGTAATGCAGTTAAATATACTGCCATTATCTTTATCAAGCTCTTTAGAAGTCCTGTTTTTCCAATTTTACATCAATATATTTTTTATAAATCTATCAGAATTCTCGGCAGCTAACAAACTTGTTAAGAATTTTAAATGATCAAATATGACTTGGCTTTCATTGATATATCTGCCTCTGGAAACACGAGAAAAGCTGTCCTGGGTGGTAACACAGATTTTTTTTTTTTTTTTTTTTTGAACTTGGAAAGGGTCTAAGAGGTAAGTGGCTGATGTATCTGAGCTGCCGATCATGTTTACATGTCCTGGTTGCAGGAACAGATTAACTCTTGTTCAGAGACCTTCTCAAGGGCACAGAACTTCTGGCTCATCTATGGCACCTGCATCAAGGACAAGCCAGCTTCAAGCAAGATATTTGCTACTCAGGATATATTATTCTTGGGAATGTGAGTCTCCAAAGCAGATGCTGCAGAAGTTTTGTTATTGTTGTTGTCACTCAGTCATGCCTGACTCTTTGTGACCCCATGGACTGCATGCAGCATAGCAGGCTTCCCTGCTCTTCACTATCTCCCAGAGTTTGCACAAACTCATGTCCATTGAGTCAGTAATGCCATCCGACCATCTCATCCTCTGTCATTCCCTTCTCCTCCTGCCCCCCATCTTTTCCAGCATCAGGGTCTTTTCCAATGAGTCGACTCTTCACATCAGGTGGCCAGAGTATTGGAGCTTCAGCTTCAGCATCAGTCCCTCCAGTGAACATTCAGAGTTGACTTCTTTTAGGTTGGTTGGTTTGACCTTCTTGAAATCCAAGAGACTATAAGTCTCATTCTTACTGAAAAAGAACACGAGAATCTCTGGGCTTTGTCAGTAGCTTGATCAAAAAGGTCCAGGCTGAGTGGGTGCAGGTCCTCTAAGCCAAGCAGGCTAAGACATCACGAACCCGGATCCATAGGCATTAGCCCACCACCCAGGCCAGTTCATGGACAAGAAAGCCTAGAATTCAGTAAAAGCTTAAAAACAGAAAAGGGCTGTGCTGGAAGGAAAGAATGTTGGTGTGCCCTTCTCACACATTCCCTCATAAGCACCCAGAGAGGGGACTTCAGATGGGCCCCTCCCCATCAGGACTGATGGAAACAGGGGAAACTCCTGACGGCTGAGTCCAGGCGGGGCTCAGAGAGAGCAGAGCACAGAGTGTGCTTCCCAAAGGTCAAATATGGAAACCTCATGGCAGGAACCCAGTGGAGCACCCGAGACAGATGCCAGAGTGTCCAGGAGACCAGGAGACCCCAAGCTGCCAAATCTAGGCTGAGTCCTGGGTTATGTGTTTCCCCCAGGAAGACTCTCGTGATCAGACCATGACCAGCTCTCTGCTGGGGAGCCTGAGAAGGGTTGTTTCCACTTCTCTTGGAGATCTGTCAAAGTACCAAGAACACCACTGTAAAACGGACAGAGCCTTTATTCCTCCCGACACCCTCTTATTCCTTACTTTCATCTCAGTGAAAGATCTTTATTTCCCGCTATTAAAATTAATCATTCCCCACTGTGTTTCCATCATCTCAGTGACTTTCTTCCTAATATGCCCATCCACTCCCAATTCCAGGCCTTCCTTTGCTCTCTCTCCCAACCTCGATTATGCTCCCAAGGATCAGCAAACATTCAGTGGTCTCCTTGTAAACCTTATGAACAGAAACAGATAAAAGCTTGTTTAACCTGTTTTCTCCTCCTAAATTTGAAGGGATTTTTCATTTCTCTATTGCAATCATAAAGCAAGTGGTCTACACCCATCGCTTCTGGCTCCTCACCAATGACTCAATTTTTTATGTCTAAACTGTGTTCTTTCTTATGCTCTTACTTCATTCAACTCATAGATTTGGGGATTAACATATACACACAACTGCACATAAAATAACAGGGACCTGCTATTTAGCACAATAAACTCTGTTCAACATTGTGTAATAACCTAATGGGAAAAAAACTTGAAAAAAAAATAGATACATATATATGTATAACTGAATCACTGAGCTCTACACCTGAAACTAACTCAACAGTGCAAATCAACTATACTCCCATACAAAACAAGTTTTGGAAAATGTGTTCTTTCTTTCTTACTCTGTCAAAATCACCTTTCAAAGACTTTTTGCCACTTGCAGTCTACCTTTAAAAAGGCCTATATTCTTTAAAAAATTATTTTCAATCACTTCTTAGTGGTATTTCCATCTCTACAGTGGGTATTGAGAGTCAGAAATATTGCATAGTCTCATTTCCTCTAGGACAGGTCTATTTCACCCAATTTAACACAGAGAAATGGAAAAACAATGATTCAGAGCTACACACACACACACACACACACACACACGTGCACATATAATACTTTGGCCACCTGATGTGAAGAGCCAACTCATTGGAAAAGACCCTGATGCTGGGAAAGATTGAAAGTAGGAGGAGAAGGGGATGACAGAAGATGAGATGTTTGCATGGTATCACCAATTCAATGGACATGAGTTTTGAGCAAACTCCAGGAGAGAGTGAAGGACAGGAAAGTCTGGTGTGCTGCAGTCCATGGGGTTGCAAAGGGGTGGACATGACAGAGACTGAAAAACAACACACACACACACACACACACACACACACACACACACACACACACACTTGGGCTCCAGTTTAAGGATTCTTCTGAATTTCTAAAATTGGCTGGAATACTGGCAGGCTATCCTTTATGGGGACTTCCCACATGGTGCAGTGGTAAAGAACACACATGCCCATGCAGGAGACACAAGAGAGAAGGGTTCAATCCCTGGGTCAGGAAGATAACCTGGAGTAGGAAACGGCAACCCACTCCGTGTAAGAGCCTGGAGAATCCCATGGACAGAGGAGATCGGTGGTCCAAGGGGTCACAGAGAGCCAGACATCCCTGGCTGACTGAGTAAGCACAGCCCAGCCTTAGTGGATCACTTCCCTTGACTTAATTCTGACCTGAATCTCCAGTGTGAGCCAGAATTCCTGGGGCCCAGAGAACCTGGGAAGCAGACTGAAGGCAGGACACCCAGAAAATGAATATGAACCCTGGAAAGCAGCAGAGTGCTCCCTGGGGAAGAGGTTGATTTGTTTATTCCCAGGCCCTAAAGGAGTAGTTACCGTCATTAAAGTTAGACTATACTTGGCTTCCTAATGTTTGCTAAGTATCCTTTTGCATTTAATTTGGATTGATCAATATTCAACCTAAGTTTCCAGAGATTTAATTGTATCCTGTTCAACCATTAAGTAAGTGTTGTGATGGATTATCAGAGTAGATCTAATCCTGTCATACATTATGTGTTTGTGTCAAGGAGTTATTTTCAGTGGTTTTCCCACTCACTTTTTCAGGATGCACAAGCATAAATAACTTCGACATGAATAATGCATCGAATAAAGTTCGGCTCGATAGCACTAATCTACTTTTATATAAAAATCAATTGCTCCTTTTTTGGCATTCAATTCCAGTTTACTGTCTCATCAATATCTGCTCGTTTGACATTCTTGAGGGAAAAAAACAACCAAGACAGCTGAAACGTACCATTATTTCTATAATAAAGAGACGAGATACACATATATCTGTCAGGATACATCTTCTCAATATAATGAAGGGACACTCAAAAGCCAGAATAATTGGTTTAACTTGTACACCTGATCGATTCTTGGCTGGAAATGTTCAGTAGGACCCAATCTCTTCAATAATTTCTTCACCAATTTCATAATAATTCTCATCCATGGAAGTAGCTCATGTGGCCATGGCAGACACTGAAGGTCCTCTGACCAGCGCTCACCCCCAACCTCTTTCTCCCAGGCATCTGTCCCCACCAAGAAACCAAGAAGGCTGACCAGCATCTCCCAAGGTTCCCCTGCTGGTGGGTGGCCAGCTGGCATGCTGCCAGCCAACATGGTCAGAAATCTGCTGAAGACAGGTGGCCTCTGGGCTAGTCCTAATTTTTTATTAAAAAGGACAAAAAGCTTTGAGCATAGATCTCTCCTGGTATGAACACAGTTTTACCAAGACCCTGAGACAACCTGTCTAGGAGGGGACAGAGAGGGAGGCCTTGTTGCTACCCCGGTGCCAACAGCCACCACATCCACAGTCTTTGTTTTTAAAGCTTTTTAAATCAAGTCTATGGGCTTCCCAGGTGGCTCAGGGGTAAAGAACCCACCTGCAATGTAGAAAATGCAGGTTCAACCCTTGGGTTGGGAAGATCCCCTGGAGAAGGAAGAGCAGCCCACTCCAGTATCCTTTCCTGGAGGATCCCATGGACCGAGGAGCCTAGTGGACTACAGTCCACGAGGCTGCAAAGAGTTGGACATGAGGGAGTGACTGAACATGTTTGCCTAATGGCTCCACAACGTCAGGCCGTGACTGCATATACAAGGTAGTTGATATAAAACAGGCACTCACAATGCAGCCATCATTCTCTCTTCTGATTTTGAAAGACACCATTTCAAGTTCCTTAACATTCATAACAGCGATAACACCTCAACAGACAGGCCAAGGCCGTTAGCAATTAGAGAAGTGTACCTCAATGTGCCCCACCACTACATTGCTCAAATCTCGCCTAATTTTGCCTGCTTGATGTATGTGAGTTTCTGAGAGAAGTGAATGAAAATCTGAAGAGGGAAGAATTACTGTTCGTAAATTTCATGCTGTGAACCTGGCAGTTTTTAATGTGATCATTATGATGTTTTATGCATATTCAGGTACAGGATTGCTGTATATTTCTGAAGAATTGTTTTTTCTTCCCTACTAAATGACCATATTTGCCCTGTATTATTTTTCAAGGGCAGTTGTAATAGAGTTCTGTATTTCTCCGTCACTGTTTTGTTCCTTCTTTGGAACTGACCATGCTTTTGTGAATGAAAATGGTACATATCTATTATTCCAGTCATTACACTTAAGTTTCTGAACACATGCTCAATTTAGAAAATATCATTAATCAATACTCCTATACACTTTACAAGAAAATAAGAACTTTAGAATTCTTCCTCTCTGAATGCCTCTCACGTGGTTATGTTATATTCTTTAATTCTTTAGTTTCACCCTGTTTAAATGTAGTCCAAAATTAGCCATCATTATTGTAATATTGTAAAATCTCTTTAACATTTTCTAATATTAATAACCTCAGATATGCAGATGACAACACCCTTATGGCAGAAAGTGAAGAGGAGCTAAAAAGCCTCTTGATGAAAGTGAAAGAGGAGAGTGAAAAAGTTGGCTTAAACCTCAACATTCAGAAAACGAAGATCATGGCATCTGGTCCCATCACTTCATGGGAAATAGATGGGGAAACAGTGGAAACAGTGTCAGACTGTATTTTGGGGGCTCCAAAATCACTGCAGATGGTGACTGCAGCCATGAAATTAAAAGACGCTTACTCCTTGGAAGAAAAGTTATGACCAATCTAGATAGTATATTCAAAAGCAGAGACATTACTTTGCCAACTAA
>SJYV01023436.1:0-10619 GCA_006410875.1 Neotragus pygmaeus | reverse complement strand
TTTTTTTTTTTTAATGAATGCACATCCACATTTATACCCACATATATGACTATGGTGTTTGTTGTTATTTACATAGAAATAGTGTATATATTGCTCTGGAACTTTAGAAAATAAAGCAGGTAACATCCTTCCACGTGAGCACACTCTCACTTATTTTTCAGCTGCTTTGCATATGTGGTGTGACTGTTGTTTAGTTACTCAGTCATGTCTCTTTGCTACCCATGAACTGTAACCTACCACCTCTTCTGTCCATGGGATTTCTCAGGAAGAATACTGGAGAGAGTCACCGTTTCCTTCCCTAGGGGCTCTCCCCGACCCAAGGATGGAACTCGTGTCTCTGCCTTGACTGGCGGGTTCTTTAGCGCTGAACCATTTGGGAAACCTGTGGTGTGGCTGTGCCCTGATGCTTTTATCCACTCTTCTGCTGGTGAACACTGAGATTGTTTCTAAGACTTCATCATTAGAAAGCTACAATTAAGATTTTCTAACATAACAGACTTTCCACTTTTGTACATTTTTGTGCCAGATAGATCCTTGGGAGAACTGCTATGTCAGAAAGACACTTAAATTTTTGATAAATGTTGCCAAATAACTTTACAGAGAACTGAGGCCAGTTGACTCTCCCAATTTATACCGACAACTGGCAGTACCCTTTGCCAGCAATAACACTAAATATTAATCTTATTAACCTTGCCAATCTGTTAACGAGAACATCCGCACATCTCTGGTTTGTGAGGTTAAGCTTCCTCTGTGCTTATTTGTCGTTTGTGCTTTTCTCTGAAGGTTTTTTTTTTTTCCCCACATACAAATTAGGTTGTTTGTCATTTGCTATTCAGTGCCAGGAGCTTCTCATGCAGTCTTAATACTGACCCTTTGATTATGTATGTTGCAAGTATTTTCTCCAGGTCTGCTGTTAGTCACATAATTGTGTTTAGGCAGTCTCTTGTCATATAGAGGTTTTAAAATATGAAGTCAAGGGTGCCAATCTTTCCTTTATAGGGAAGCTCACATTTCTAATAGTCTTCCAGTATAAATTATTCGTCCCCTAGTCACTCCTAGAATAACTGCAGCAGTGATACACTTTTCATGGGAAATAAATTATTCTAAATTTAAAATGCAAATTTAAACTTGCTGCTGATGTCTTTGACTAACAAAATCAATCTTTACAGCAGAAAATAAAATTCTCCTCTTAAATTATATACAGAGCAGAGAAATCTCTAGAAGGCTCAGATAAATGGTGACTATTTCAAATTGGAAACTGTGACATGATTGGAAATCTCATGTTAAAAAGCCCAAGCAGACAGTTACAAAAATTTCAGCCTCTTAACAGGATGTTCATGTCTCTCAATACCTATTGTTTTTGTCAGCTCAAGTCTTGCTCCTAGAATTCAAGATATTATAGGTGATTGCTGACATATAAATGATTGTTAAGACTTAATAAGCAATTCACACCTTTGGATGAGCTATCAGTCATTTGAAGAAGTAGGACTCAGGAAGATTAAATTTTGTTATATGTGATAAAGCTGGTACAGGTTTTATCTTTGCTGCTATGGAAAAATTGAGGTCTTCATGGGCTTTCCTATGCCCTGAAAGCCAGCATTGACTCTAAAGATTCAGGGCACACAAAGGAGATGTATGTTTGTGTGGAGGAGGAAGAGGGTAGTAGGTGATGGGGGAAAGAGAAGGGAAAAAGAGATGAAGACTGAGAAAAAGTCTTGAGAAATTATTTTGCACTTGTAGATGATGCTGCATGGTTACTTTTTTATTTCTCTGCTGCACCGTGAGGGTCAGTATCCCATCTCTAGTGACACATGATAAGTATTCAGAGATTATTTGCTGCTTATTTTCACGTAAATTTTGCTTCTGTATTCCTTGTACTACCAGTAATAGTGGTGAACTTGCTTCTTTGTGGCTGGAAAAATGATACTCACTAGGGTGATCAACATTAACAGTTATCTTTGAATTTGAGCATTACTGTGCTCGGGTACTGTCCAACGGTTTGGCCTGAAAATGGAATTGGAAGGAAGGTTTGCTATTTGTGCTTGGACCCCAGTGCCCTTTTTAAAACTTAATTCAGAGATTTTGAGAACAGTGAAGGCTTTCTCCCCTTGGCTCTTATCAGTTATGACAGGGATCAGCAGGGACTCTCTCTCCATCTTGTTGCCTCAAGACAGATGGAAATGAAGACTGTATCAGGACTAAAAGTGTTGTCTAAAATCAGGTGAAATAAATAGGCAGACAAATAAGTAGCATGCTGTCACCTTTCCTTTGCAGTGTATCCTAGAAGGATGCAAGGATGCATACATAAAGATACAAATATATATAATTAGCAAGCCTGGGCATTTAGAGTCTTTATGTAAAAAGGATCCAGAAAGCTGAAAAAGAATTCAGTAGGAAATAATAGCTCAATGCTAAGCTGAAATTGATGTGGCAACTCCAGTGAGTTCCTAATATTTCAGAGTATTTACTCGGGAGCCAGACCCCCTCTTGCCAGCTTTGACTGTGGCCATGTGTTGGTATCACTTTTTGCTGTTATTTAGTCACTCAGTCATGTCCGACTCATTGCAACCCCATGGATTATAGTCCACCAGGCTCCTCCGTCCGTGAGATTTTCCAGGCAAGAATACTGGAGTGGATTGCCATTTCCTTCTGATTATAGGTGTGTGCTTTAGAGCCAAAAATGTCTTGAGTGTCAAAGAATCCCTTCTCTCCAGTAGAGCTCCCAGTGAAGAAATATTCTTGGTCCCTAACTTGCAGCTCTGAAGTAGACACCTCAAAAGTCGGCTGTCAGGGACTTCCCTGGCAGTCTAGTGGTTAAGACTCCAAGTTTCCAACTCAGTAGTTGCGGATTTGACGCCTTCTCTGGGGAACTAAGATCCCACATGCCGCACAAGGCCAAAAACAAAGGTCAGGTGTCTACAGGACACGGGAGAAGACAAACCAATGGTTGGTGCTCAGATGGTTTTGCTTTGAGCCCCCTCGTTGCAGAGGGTACTGCTCTGGTATGATGTGCCCCACACTGTTAGCTGTGCTGTGCTCTGCTCAGTTGTGTCTGACTCTTTGCGATCCCGTGGATTGTAGCCTGTCAGGCTCCTCTCTCCATGGGATTTTCCGGGCAAGACTACTGGAGTGGTTGCCACTTCCTACTCCAAGGGATCTTCCCAACCCAGGGATAGAACTCACATCTCTTGCCACATCAGTCTCACACTGGCAGGCAAATTCTTTACCACTGCACCACCTGGATGGCACCCTCTCCACACTATTAGTGCTAAGTATAAGAAAAACATTCCCTGATTTGCAGTCATTCAGGTCTGCCATCATGGCTTAAATATCCCAGAGAAGCAAGAATAAGGGGCAATAACCACAATCCAAAATTTAACACCTTTTATCTAACAGTAATAAACTCCTTGGTATATACAACTTTCAGGAAAATCATGATTATAAAACAATTTACAATGCAGAGAGACCTATAGAAGATTTTCTTGTATTACAAAAATACTCATTACAGAATTCCTTTAAGTAGCAAGTTATTCCAGCATACCAAAAAAGTATTAACTCACCCAAATTTATTATTATAGCTTTTGTTAAAATTCCTGAGCTTATGTGAAATTTTTCTTCATTTTTATTACTAAAGAATAACTCAAATTTCAGATATTTTAATCTAGAATAAATAATGGCAATGTTCATATATAGTATATATTTGCAGTGTTTTATATCCTCCTTTCCATGCTTGTGGACCAATTTCCAAATAAATATGTGACATAAAGACAAGGCTTCTGGTTACCTCTGACCCAGCCCATTTGTGCTCTCTGCATGACTGACAGATTCATTGCCAAGTACCTGCAGCCCCTCGCAGACATGTCAGGAGAGGTGGCTGTGATCACCTAATTAGAGTAGGATCAAGGAGGGAAAGCCCATGCTGGTCACCCAGGAGTCCTGTGATCAGCTATTATCAAAGTCCCCAGGCTTTCTCTTCTGATGAAAACATCAACCTCAGGAAGAAGTGTCTGCTATAGCTTCTCAAAACACAGAGTACAGAGAAATTTAGAGGAAGGCTTTTAAAAAATTTAAACAAGGATGATCCATTGTGAGCATCACTAAGGATCTTGCATGGGTCTGTGAACTTTTATATCTGTTCCTCTTCACCTCTCTCACCTCTTTACTCCCAGAGGTCATCCCAATCGGTTCTACTACCACTCCTGCCACATCTCCCCTATCAAAAGTGTGAACAGACTTTAGAAAATAGTTGCATCGATTTCAGAGTATGGCTACCTTTTCTTTTCCTACTAGCCTTCCTCAATAGATACTATTAAACTCATTTCTATTCTTCCTCATCTAAACCATTCTCCACTGGTACATGCAGTCAGATAAACCTCATATTGGCATATAAATGACTCACATTATGATGGAGGATGCATCATGAAACTGCAGCATCCTATTTTCCTGGGAAGGAAAGTGTTCTGGACATACCACAGCAGGTGAGAAGAGGCAGGAAGTCAAACTGCTTGACAAACAATTTGATGAGAAAATGTGTCTTGAAGTGTCTCTTTGGAACTGAGTAAGAAAAGAGGCATCCAAGATTTGAAAGGATTTTATTGCATCTGATCATCTATGTTCAATATTTTCCCAAGCAGAGCTCATCTTAGGCTTTATAGTTTACAGTAAATGCATCTCAATACAGATTCGTTCATTCTGCACTGAAAAATAGACATCATATGTGTTGGATGGCCATTTCATTTCGTTGTTTATTGCGTTCATGTCATTCACCTATTCATTCATTCAAAGAATGTTCTATCCATGGATCGGGTTTGTTATAGCAACAATACAGAGCAAAAGCAGCAGGAGACAGTTTTGCATCACTGGTGTCTAGAAAGCTCAGGTACAAGCTTTTGTGTCATTTCCCTTCTGGGGCTACATTGGCATACTCTCTCATACACTGGCAGTGAAACATAGGGACACGTGTGGTAGCCCAGGGTCAAGGTCAAGGCACTGGTCAATTAGGTGTCTGGTGAGAATTTCCTGTTTTCAGAAACAACCATCTTCTTTCTGTGTCCTCACATGGCAGAGGGGCAAGAGAGCTCTCTAGGGTCTCCTTTTTAAGGGCACTAATCCAGATCATTAGGGCTCAACCACATGACCTAATCACCTCCCAAAGGCTCTACTCTCTATTACCATTCCATTAGTGGTTAGGATTTCAGCATATGGATTTGTGGTAGGTGACACAAACATTCAGTCCATAGCCCTGATTCAAGTGTCTGGCCATTAGTATGAAAAAGTTCTCTCCAAGTTACTATAACATGCAGTTAGAGCTAAGAACCACTGTACAGGGACTGAGGGGCCATTGGCAGTTTTTGCTCAGTGGAGAAACATGTTAGAACTGATGCTCCAGGGAGCTGATGCCCGGGAGCCTGGGTGGCCTGGAAGGAGGAGTCTGTTGGGAGTCTCTCAATAGTACAGTCATGAGGATGTGATGAAGGTCTGCACTGACATCTGTGTTCAATTTGAGCCTAAACTGTAGCGAAGAACACAATTCTCTGCGTTTAGGGGACGCCCTGCACCCTGCTACCTGAACAGTGACCTGCTCCCTAACCTAAATAGCACAGGAAACCAGGAGTGGGGAAACAGCAAGCCTTGAAAATGATCCTTTCTCTACTTAGCAATGCTGATGCTATTTTTAGCAACTACTAGTGCTCATTTGGGAAGGATAACTCGACCAATGCCCTGGACTTTTCCAGTACAGATCCAACCTAATCATTAATTTCCTCCCTCCAAATTCACTCTCAACCCGAGTGCACAAAAGGAGAATTCCCAGCATACAAAGTCCTTAAAAAAACTGGCCCTCCAACTCCTGCATTCTCTCTGGCCTCATTTTGGCACACTGCCCTCACCTCCAATCCACACTCCCCTAAAATCCACACTCCAAGTGAAATAACTAATATTCTCCTTTGGGTTTATTTTTTTGCCTGCCTGATTTCTATTTATTGTTTATGTCTCTGTTTAGCTATCATTTCTTTCAGGCAGTCTTCTGATTCCTTAAATTTGATCAAGTAACCCTCCAATATTATCTTGTGCTTTTGTAACACTTGGCACATGAACTTTTCTGGGTTGACATGAGCTTGTGTCTCATATGAGGGCAGGGTGTCTTTTCTATATTGTATCCTTGGTCCCTAGCCTAGTGCCTGGCTAATGGTGTGCTGTGCTTAGTTGCTCAGTCATGTCTGACTCTTTGCAACTCCACAGACTGTAGCCCACCAGGCTCCTCTGTCCTTGGGGATTCTCCAGGCAAGAATACTGGAGTGGGTTGCCATGCCCTCCTCCAGGGGATCTTCCCAACCCAGGGATCAAACCCAGATCTCCCACATTGCAGGCAGATTCTTTACTATCTGAGCCACCAGAGAAGCCTGGCTACTGGTAGAAAATGATAAATATTTGTAGAATAAATTAATACAATATACTCTTACTAGTTTTGTTACAACATTCCTACATACTCTGTAGGGATCACTGTCTGAATTTAGGAAAATGATACCTAAGTGGCACTATACAAATTCATCCCAAAAATGTTCTTNCCTCCTCCAGGGGATCTTCCCAACCCAGGGATCAAACCCAGATCTCCCACATTGCAGGCAGATTCTTTACTATCTGAGCCACCAGAGAAGCCTGGCTACTGGTAGAAAATGATAAATATTTGTAGAATAAATTAATACAATATACTCTTACTAGTTTTGTTACAACATTCCTACATACTCTGTAGGGATCACTGTCTGAATTTAGGAAAATGATACCTAAGTGGCACTATACAAATTCATCCCAAAAATGTTCTTCGTTCCAGTGGAAATGGATTGTAGAAATGGTGAAATTGTTGCTTACCAGTGAAATTACTGTTCTCCAAAATAAATGGGTTGGCTCGGTATTGGGGAGACCTTTTTCTCTTTCATGATTAAGGCCTGTGGTGGTCATCATGAGAGATGTAAGTAGTATAGAGTTCCTCATTTAAAAATTCAAGAGCAAAAGAACATTAAGCAAAATTTCATTATTTTTGTGATAGCAATAGCCTAGAAGTCACACACAGTAACATAAAAGGCAATCTGCTGGGTTTTTAAAAGAAATGACAGAAAATAATAGTGATGAAAAATGACCACACTATATAAAATCCTTGGAGAATGACTTTTATCATTCATTACAACTGCTATGGGGCTTGTGCTCATACTTTTTAAACCTAACTAAAATATTTAGCTTTCCAAGGAGAAAGATTCTCTCATATTCTTCCCTGTACTATACATTTTCTTCCCTTACTATACCAGAAGAGTATGTGTCAACTGAAAACTGGATTAAAATGAAACATCAAAGAGTGAGTTATACTTGCATATAACACTGTGGTCATTTACTAAACCATGGACATTATTTTGGAATTTTAAAATTCCTGTTATGAAATGTCATTCTTCCCATGCAGAGGGAGTACATTTTGATATGGAAAAATAAAATAATACCTTTTTTATTTATAGGAAAATGCAAAGATTTCTAATAAAATGAACTAAAAACTGATATGCAGTATTTAAGATGANCGTGAGTCTGAGTGAACTCCGGGAGATGGTGATGGACAGGGAGGCCTGGTGTGCTGTGATCCATGGGGTCGCAAAGAGTCAGACACAACTGAGCGACTGAACTGAGTCATCAAAAAATAAATCTGAATGTTCTTCCAATGGTTATAAAGAAAGCTAGAGAGAGCTTTTCTAAACAAATAGCTATTTAAATAAGTGGCAGTAGTGGCCAAAAACATAAATCTAGTAGAAGGTAAAAATTGCCATTCTAACGTTAGAGAAAGATGCCTTCTAGAAGAGAAATGAGGACCTTACAGATGGCTTGCTCCAAGAGGCTTTTTCCCATGGATTTAATTAGGAATAAGGAATGTGCTGTTCAAGACCTCTCCTCAAATACAGTTTAATGCAGAGAATTTTACTTTGATTTATTATGAGGTTGAGAATGAATGTGATATAACAAACTAGGGTAATTCATATAAGTGGATTTGTAATCATTTGAGCTCACCTATTCTCACTTTGAAGCCCTCGTGGGTTTCATCCCAACTTTTGTATTTTCAACAAATAATTGAGTAAAAGGAATGGAAAACTGGGGGCAAGAGTCTTCTTACCCTATTTAGTTACATAGGAGCCTGTCCTTTGAGCAACTATCAAGCAGTTTGTCTTTGGTAGTCAAGGTTGGCATCCCCAGCTATGTCTCTCCGAACTCTCCACTCTCTGGTGGAGACAATTTTTCTCTCTCAATTCCCCAGTGGTCCTGCCTTTCCTCCCCACATTTACCAAACTGTGTTCTTAAATCATTCACACACACTTAGCAATACCTGACAATAACCTAACATGCTGCACCACTGTGGATATTTGAGTTTTGAGACATATTAGAGCTTTAAAGTCATTGACTATCAACAGAGGAATTTCGGACCCCATCCTGGAGGAGATAAGACTCCAAGTGACACTATACTTCTTGACCTGAATATGGGTCACACGGGTGTGGTCAGTTGTACACTAGGATGCGTGTACTCTTCTGTATGCACATTATACTTCAATTCAGAATTTTAAAATATCCAGGAGAGAAATAAGGAAGCCTGAATTAAAGTCAGAGTGGAGAGAAGTAGTCACAATTGAGATACTTCAGTGGTAAAATTGATAGGGCTTGACAATTAATAGAATGTGAGCAAGGGAGCCAGAGTCATAGTGTTTGGGATGCCAGGTTGACAGCATTGGCATTAACAAAGATGGGGTTGATGGATGAAGAATATAGGAGGATGGGTTTTCGGGGAAGATAACAGGTTTTATTTTCGGATATGTTGAGCTTGAGCCACTGAGGCTTTGCAATAAAGGTCAGTATCTTGGGAGAGAAGAGGAGCCCAGAAATAGATGTAGATCATTGAGGTGTAAGTGGTAAATGAAGCACCTGTAGGTTCAAAGTTAACCAGGAGAATGTATTTGAGTGTATTCTTTGGGAAGTAGATTGAGCTTGGACCCCCGGAGAGCACCAGTATATTATATATTCTCTCTCTCAGTAGATTGATAGCTAGATAGAGATATAGGCATATATATTACATGTGTGTATACGTGTGTATCTAGATAGAGAAAGAGAGAGGAAATAAGGCCACGCAGAAGACCAGAGAGGGGAGATCAGTAGGACCAGGTAGAACAGTTTCATGGAAATCAACTATTTTAGCATTATTGTTTTGGCAGATGCTTTGATGGAAGATGCTTTGGATACCATGTAGTAAAAATTTTCTCTCCTCCTTATACAGAGAACGAAGGAAATGTATTAAAACCATCATAGAGCCAAAATTTTTAATAATCAGTATAATATCAGTTCAATTCAGTTCAGTCGCTCAGTCGTGTCCAACTTTTTGCAACCCCATGAATCGCAGCACACCAGGCCTCCCTGTCCATCACCAACTCCCAGAGTTCACTCAGACTCACGTCCATTGAGTCGGTGATGCCATCCAGCCATCTCATCCTCTGTCGTTCCCTTTGCCTTTGCCTCCTGCCCCCAATCCCTCCCAGCATCAGAGTCTTTTCCAATGAGTCAACTCTTNACAGGTGGTCCTACTTCTTCGTCTACCAAGTACAGAAGGTTTATCCGTGATGCACGCCGGTGACTTGGGTCCTGCCCCCTTTCCATCTCCACACCGAGCGTTTCTGTGAGGGACCCATTTCGCGTCCTTGGAAATTGTACATGACCCCAAAGCCCTACCCTGAAACCATCAGATGAGGTAAAAGATTTCGTCAAATAACCAAAAGGTGCACAGGTAACCAAGGAAACCGAATCCCGGCAAAAATACTTGTCTAAAGTAGCACTCAACGAGACAGCAGAGCCCTGAGATTCTTGAGTGCTCTGAACGCGCTTTGGGAGGTGATGCCCCCTTCAGGATCGAGATTGCAAGATTCTTAGCAAACTGGTGCGCGTTCCTGGCCAGCGTACAATTCTCTGGGACCAGCCATCCCTAACCAACATTAAGTATTATCAGTATGGCCGGTTGAGACATAAACATGGAAAAGGGAAATTGACCTGCTATAGTATAGTGAGAAAAAAACCAAACAAACCGTGCTTATAATTGGTTGGTCAATAACGGGGAGCCGCCAAGAATTCCTCTTGTACTACTGAACTCTGTTCCTAGTACACTTTAATATATGGCAAAGGACGGATAGAAACAGAATTGTAAAGGGTTATTCTTTCAAAAAACTTTCGGAGTGTCCATAATAGCTTTTAGTAGCACTTAATAGCCAGCATTTAGCCTGTACTTTCTAGGCATGGTGGATGCAACGGTAACTTCATACAGAAGTCTGGCAGGTAGAGTTTAAACAATTACTTAATTACAAGTATTTATTCACTGTATTTTGAATTGAAAATACAGTGTATTTTTGTCAGCATACAACAGATTTATCCTGTCTGGAGAGATGCAAAAGAAAAAATTCCCTCATGTAAGTTGAGACCTGAAGTATTATTAGAAATTAGGTGGGACTGGGAGAGAGGTTCAAGAGGGAGGGAACATATGTATGCCTATGGCTGATTGATGTATGGCACAAACCAACACAATATTGTAAAGCAATTATCCTCCTATTTAAAAT
>SJYV01023435.1:0-17285 GCA_006410875.1 Neotragus pygmaeus | reverse complement strand
CAACATGGCGTGTGATTTAAAAGGCAACTTCTACAGCCCTGCAAGGGTTATTGAGGCAGAGAGTGCTCCCTGGCCACCCTCCATGCACCCCGTCCCC
The DNA here is from genome assembly GCA_006410875.1 of Neotragus pygmaeus. Taxonomy (NCBI): domain Eukaryota; kingdom Metazoa; phylum Chordata; class Mammalia; order Artiodactyla; family Bovidae; genus Neotragus; species Neotragus pygmaeus. The sequence goes on along the minus strand of SJYV01023435.1, from coordinate 17,188 downwards.
ACTCTTCCTTCCCCAGAGGGACCATTTCAACCTGCTTAGCTCATTCTTCTACCAATACCTGTCTATAAATATTAACAGCAGGTGTGTCCTGCTGCTTCCTGGCATTTCGGTTCAGGGGTTATCTGTTGAGGCCCCGCCACAGGGCGTGAGGACTCGGCCCCTTTTCTCTGCTTGCTCCCCTGCACGCGTGTGCGCATCCCAGGCTCCCCTATCCCCCCTATAGCCAGGGAGAAGTTTTGGGTAGACCGATAACTGCGCACTCGTCCTTATGACGGAGCCAAGCCACGGAGTCAACTAGGAAGGCTTTTCCTCTCCAGCGCATCTCTCTGCTTTGGTTCCGGTTTTTCGTACATGTAGATTTCCCAGATCACAGCACTGTCTACCTCTCAACCCTGCCAGGTGCCCAGATCGCTCGGTGTGCCGCTGGAGGCCCCTTCTCTCTGCGTGGCTGCCGTCTCAGGAGGCCCCACCCTGACCGTGAGCCCGAGATGCCCTTGCCTCTGTCTGGCCTTGGATCACCTGTTTCTGGATCTCATGCCTTCTTGTTCTTTGCTTCCTTCCCCCTTTTTGATGACTTCTATTTTTGGAAACTTCTGAGAGTGCATGAAAGGTATTTTTTTAAGCCTTGCCTGTCTGAACTGTCCAGCTCCCGCTTGATCAAGTGTGGGATCCCAGATAAGAAGTCATTTTTGCCTCAGAACTTCGATAGCACGGCTCCATTGTCTTCTGGTTTTCAGGGCTGCTGTGGAGGCCACACCTTCTTTGCAGGTGACCTGAGTTCTTTGTCTTCAGCATCAAGGATGTCACCAGGTCACACCTATCGTGTGGCCACTTGGTGGCCCTTTCAGTCTGGAAGCTCACATTCTATGATTCTGGAGTATTCTCTTGAGTTATTTTATATCCTTCATTGTAGTTCTAAATCTCCAGTGATTCAGCTGTTGGGATGAATTTCTCATCTGTTCTTTCCTTGTTTCCTTGTCTTTTTTATCCTACTCTCTGGGAAACTTCCTCAATTTATCTTCTAATGCTTTTATTACATTTTTAAATTTCTGATGTCATTTTTTTTTTCTCCTTTTCAAGAGCTTGGAGACTTTTCCCTAAAAAAAAAAAAAAAAATTGCTTTCAGTGGAGTTTTAGATATGGTGAAATTAGATGCATGTGGCTAGCCCACTGTTTTTACCCAGTGTCTCTAAACCCGTTGGTTGCCTAACAGCTCCTGCTTTCTATTTGTATCAAGTCCATCAGTCTTTCACAATGGCGCCCTACCTGTTGATGCACTTGGCCCTCTCAGCCTAGAATGCGCTGTCTCTATAGAACCTTGGGGTCGTCCGGTTCATCCCCATCCCTGACAGAGAGAACACCCAGTTCTCAGAGACGGGACGTGTCCTCCTGGAAAACACTTGTCTCTGCCGGAACTCAGCAGGGCGTGTGAGAGGACTGGTCTGGCAGGTACACTGTACTCTCCCGCGCCTTGTTTGCTTGGGCTTCCCAGGCAGCGCTAGTGGTAAAGAACCCGCCTACGAATGCAGGAGACATAGGAGAGGTGAGGTGGGAAGATCCCCTGGAGGAGGGCGTGGCAACCCGCTCCAGTGCTCTTGCCTGGAGAATCCCATGGATGGGGCAGCCTGGCGGGCTACAGTCCATGGGGTCGCAGAGAGTTGGACGTTGTTTGTTTACTCTTTTCCAAACAGTGTTATTGAGTTATAATTGATGTATAATAAATAAACTGCACATATTTAAAGTGTGTGTTTTGGTCAATTTGACCCGTATACATGTGGCCCCCACACATACCCACACATACTTATGAAACCATCCTCACAGCCAAGATACTGATCAGCCCCCAGATGCCCCCAGATGCCCGTGCCCCTTTGCCTCTCCCTCCTCCCGCCTTCGCGGCCTGCCCGGCGGCCACGGGCCTGCTTTCTGTCCCTGTGGACTAGTCTGCGTCTGCTCGGCATAAGCAGAATCACAGAGCATGGCCCGTCTTCTGTCTGGCTTTTCCTGCACTGGTTTCGCTGTCTGGCTTTTCCTGCACTGGTTTCGCTGGGCGCTTTGGGGGCCACGCCTGGCTGTCCAGGTGAGAAGGCTCCCCCAGCTCCACCCCCTTCCACAGCCTTCCTCTTGCGCACGCTCCCGTCTCGCCTCCTATAGGGGCTGCCGCTGCAGCGTCCCGGCCTTCCCTTCTCCATCCAAGCCTGTAGTCAGGAAAGGACCAAATTAACATCCACAGTGAGGTGACTGATACGATCTTATATGTATGATTTGGGCGATAGTACAGAAGAAAGAAACTCACGTTTGGCTTGTGCCAGAGAAGTAAAGCTCTAATGATGGATTTCTGAGCATGACCACAGAAGCTTGGGAGAGATTTTTGGACAAAGGCCTCCCCTGAACCTCTAGACGTGCACCCCGGTAGCAGAATCCCCGCGAACTGAAAGCCCCTCTGGTTCCATTCAGAATTTTGGTTTCCTGAAACGTCAGCCATTGAGTAGCTAAAAAAGGAATGGATGTCTTGCTGGTCTTCCTTCCTTTTGGTCTGTTTGGCAGAGAAAAGAAACCCTGTGTCGATAAGAGGTCACTCGCGAAGGCAGGGATCCCGTGTTTCGTCCCTGCGTCTCTGGTCTGGATGAGAGGAGGGCCACCGAAAGCGGACCCGAGCTGCCAGACCAAAGTCTGAAGCCAGCAGACCAGCCTGGCTCTGGAGGCGCCCCAGCTCTTCCCGTCCTTGTTTGCACGATTAATCTTTAATTCTTCATCAGTTAATCAACATTTCAGTCTTGACAGGGCTGTGAAGGAGGAGACTTGGAAATATTTCTACATGTTAAACGTGAGAAAAGAGGGTGGCGCAATCTTAACTTCAACGCACTCCTCAGCAGTGGCCTGTCCGAGGGGGACCCCGGGCCGCTGCCCTCGCCGGGGACAGGCTCGTAGGAGACCTTGGGGCGGAAGGGGGGAGTCAGGCTCACTTTGACGTGTAGTGTATGTACTTATGGTTTGTATTAAGGCAGTGGCAGCCCACTCCAGCATGCTTGCCTGGAGAGTCCCATGGACGGAGGAGCCTGGTGGGCTGCAGTCCATGGGGTCGCTAAGAGTCAGACACAACTGAGCGACTTCACTTTCACTTTTTGCATTGGAGAAGGAAATGGCAACCCACTCCAGTGTTCTTGCCTGGAGAATCCCAGGGACAGGGGAGCCTGGTGGGCTGCCGTCTATGGGGTCGCACACAGTCGGACACGACTGAAGCGACTTAGCAGCAGCAGCAGCAACGATTGCCAATGCAACGATATTTATCACATTACATGGTTATGTTCGTTAAGGTGAATTATCGTCTGTGTTCTTCAGGCTGTGCACTGGAACTCTGTGACTTATGTACTAAAGACAGGTTCGTTCCCTTAAACACCAGCAGTGTTGCCACACTCACACACACCCCAGCTCCCAGAACTGTCGTTTTGTTCTGCTTTCTATAGTCTAACGTTTCTGGGCTCCACGTGGGAGGCGTGTATAGCGCTTGTCTTTCTCTGTGTGACTTACCTCAGGGTCCGCCCCTGCTCAGGCGGGCTCTTCTCAGTTCCACTGTGCGTGTGCGGCGTCCTCTGTGTCCATTCATTCACTGGTGGGCGTCAGGTTGTCTCCAGGTCTTGGCTGCTGGGACCAGCACTGCGATGAGCGTGGGAGTGCGGATGTCTTGTGGAAGCCCTGTCTTCATCTCCTCTGGCTGGGTACCCAGGAGTGGGGTGCTGGCCCACAGGCTGAATCTGTCTTTATTTTTTTGAGGAACTTCCATATTGTTTTTCATCGAGGTTGGGCCAGGCTACATCCCCACCAATAATGCACAAAGGGGTGGAACTTATTTTCACATGTGTGTTGGCCAGCTAGATGCCTCATCTGAGCTGTCTGGTTTTCACGCCGCCCGCTCGGCTCGCCGGTGGCTTTCACAGGAGCGGCGTGCTGTGCACACTCACCCTTCACTGAGTGTTGGCTACACGCCTGCACTTACTTTCTCCAAGTCTGTGGCTTTCCTTCATACTTTTTGAATGTTTCTTGTGGGAAAAAAAGTTAAAAATTTTAAATAAGTAGATTTAGCAGTATTTTCTCTTGCAGTTTTTGTGTTTTAAGAAATCCGTCTTTCCCCAGAGATCATAAAGTTATCTTTGTTTTTTTGTTTGTTGAAAGAGTTTAAAGGTTTTTTTAGCCATGTTTATTTTGTTTTCAGTCTTACTTTTCCATTAAGAAACTCTGTTGTCTCAGAGCCATTTAACAAACACCCTGTCCTTCTTCTGTGATGTGTAACGTCACCGCTGCTGCGTGACGATGCCCATGCAAGACGCATTTGTCTCCGACCTTTAGATCCCACCCACTTTGTCTGTTTGCCTGTCTGCCTATTGTAACGCCTGCCTTGAGCTTTACTCTTTATATGTCTGTTAAGGAACATTTTCACCTTCTTCAAAAGGGGGAAAGTTGTTTTGGCTCTTTTTGATCCTTGTTTTTTTCCCTCCACATTATTTTTTTTTCAATCCAGATTGTCAAATTTCATGAAAACCCTCTTGGGCTTTTTTAGAGGTCTGTATTTCATTTCAAATTAATTTGGGAATGATTGCCAGTTTTATAATACAGACTCTTCCTGCTCACGAGCACGGCACGTCTCTGCCTCGGTTAGAGCCTTCTCTTTCTGCGCATATGTATTAGCTTGATTCTTAGGTACCCTCTAGTTTTTGTTGCTGTTGTAAATGATATATTTGTAAATCACTTTTTAGAATGGCTTTTAATTTTATCGTTGCTTGAACGTCTTTCTTTTATTATCATTTCGGTTGCACCTGGTCTCCGTCGCTGCGCGAGGGCCTTCTCTGGTTGCGGCAAGTGGAAGCTGAGCTCCAGGTGCCGTGCGCAGGTCTCCCGTCGCAGCGGCCTCCCTGGAGGCGCGCAGGCTCACGGGGAGTTCTGTGGCTGCGGCTTGCTGGCTCTGGGGCCCGTGGGCTTCACTGGTTGAGCACAGGCGCTCGTTAGCTGTGGCTTGCTGGCTTAGTTGCTCTGTGGCACGTGGAATCTTCCTGGGCCAGGGACCAAACCTGTTTCCCTGCATTGGCGGGCAGATTCTTGCCCACCGCGCCACCAGGGAAGTCCTCTTATAGTAGTTATTGATGTATATAGGAAGGCTGTTTATTTTTTAAATATTGGCCATCTAGCCAGAAGTCTTGACGCACTCTCGTTAGTACAGTCATCTCCAAATAATTTTTTTAATTTTTCAATATAGAGAGTTCATGCAAATACTATCATCTTATTTCCTTTCCCAATCCTGCATCAGTGTCGTGCTTATTGTGATTGCTCAGACCTTTATTACCATATTGAACAGTCTTTACTAGAAAGAGAAGGCTTCTAATATTTCACCATTGAGTATGATGTTTGCCATAGGTTTTCAAAAAATACTGCTACTGGGCTAAGAAATGCTTTTACATTTCTAGTTTACGAAGAGTTTTTACTATGAATAGATGTTGAATTTTTAACATCATAATAATTTGCTGTGTTATTGAGATATGTTTCTTTAATTTACTAATGTGAATAATATTGATTGATTATCTAATGTTAAGCCACCCTTGCATTCCTGGGATAAACTCTAATGGGTCGTGATTTATTTTTATACATTGCTAAAACTGAGTATTTTGTGTCTAAATTTGTGGATAATGTTGGCCTCAAGTTTTCCTTTTCATACTTACAGTATAGAGAGGTGTAAACAAACTGTTTTTATGAGGGTTAGCGCCATTAGAAACAGAAGGGGATTTCAAGAGCAGCCCATTTGATCACGTCACTAGAGAAGGAAAAACTGGAACCCAGAGAAAGGAAATGCCTTTCCAAAATTACATAGAGTTACAAACAGTTGGGACTGAAGTACTTGGCAGAGCACTTATAAATCTCCAGTTGCTCTCGCATTCGTGGTCTTACTCTGTCTTTATAGCAGCCTTGCAGGAAGAGTGTTGTTTATTGCCCTTCAGTCAGTAAAGAACCCGCCTGCCATGCAGGACACCTGGGTTCGATCCCTGGGTCGGGAAGATCCCCTGGAGGAGGGCATGGGCACCCCACTCCAGTGGGAAATGCCACAGACAGAGGAGCCTGGCTGGCCACAGTCCCTAGGGTCACAAGAGTCAGACACATTTAAGGTTGGGCTGAGAACCAGGGAAGTCACATCGTGAATCATGTAACTGGAAGCCAGGCATCTGACTCCTAGACCAGAGCCCCTTCCGAGTTACTTTTTTTCTCTGCCCAACCTCCCGACAGATCCACTGTTTAGCCTGCAGTGAAGGGAACCCTGAGACCTGCATCCAAAATGACTACTGTATAGGAGTCCAGCAGTCTTTTCACAGGCATGTCAGACAAATGGCCCGTCTGCTTGAGTGCGTCTGTCTGAGCGGCCACTCAGCGGGTCGGGGGAGGCCCTCGTGGTCCCTAAGGGTTGTCGGGTGAAGGGACCCCCTCAAGGCCAGAGTAAGTCCCGGATCTCTAGGGCTGTCCCTCGTGGGGTCTCTGTACAGGGTCAGAGCACGGCCCCTGAGGGCCTGTCCTCGCCGCCCCTGACAACAAGGCTGCAGGTTCCTCCCAGCCCTCCCCCAGCCCTCAGCCCCCGCCCCTCCCCCAGTATCTCTCACAAGCTGCTTCCTGCACCAGCGCCCTTGTTTTGCGCCTGCTATTTGTGTCTGCTTCTAACAGCTGGCCCCAGCCCGGCAGCCCCTTGCTCGGAGGATTATCCAATTATCCCATTAGCCCAGCGTGTCCTTCCTTCCTCCAGAGCTATTAGCTCCCGTCCCTCCTGCTCCCTCGCTCCCTCTGAGGGCCGGCCTGCAGCCTCGTTGCCCCTTCCCAGCCAGGCTGAGGGCTGGGTCAGCCCGCAGTCACACAGGCTCGGGGAGCCCCAGAAGGCAGGGCACACTGCACGGCGGAAGGAAGCTGGTCACCGAGTTTCAAGTCACGTTAGCCCGCTGGGCCCCACGCAGGCCTCAGGCCCCGGGCCTCTCATGTTCACGGCCATGCTCGTCCCCAGCGCACCTGGGCACAATTCACGGCCATGCTCGTCCCCAGCGCACCTGGGCACCACGCTGTACCAGGTGCTGCCTGTGCTCGACCCTGGGCTGGAGGGGAAACCGTTCTCACTTCACTGTCTGGAAATGTGGGAGGGGGATGAGAAGTTATGGTCTAAGAGAGAGAGCACATGCCGGGGGAGACCAGCACACTGCCCAGGAGTTAAGGCACCTTAGCAGAAGAGAGCTCAGCAGGGGCAGGTGTGCGGTGCACAGGGCAGGCGGCGGCGCTGGAGGGCGGAGAGGCTCCCAGCAGGGATCAGAGGGCCTCCTGGAGGAGGTCGTGGTGAAGCACGGGCTGTGCTGAAAGTAGGGGGATTCAGAGGGGCCGCGTTCCTTCCTGGCAGAGGCCTCCCTGAAAGGGAGAGACGGGGAGTGGGTTAGCATTGGGGGAGAGGCGCAGCTGCCTCATGTGGGGCGGCTGGGGCACGAGTAGGGGCTCGGCCGACACAGCATCCTGAGGGCGGCCTGGCGTGACCGGGAGCGCCATCCTGGAGCTGCTGCGGGAAGGGCAATCTGACTGCAGGGGCCGACGCAGCTACAGCAAAAACAGAGGTCGGTCAGGAGCTCATCCAGGTGGGTGAGAGGAGGAGGCCTCGCTCACGCCTTGACTCTGGGGGGATTCCTGGAGGTGGGACGGATGGAACAGATTCGGAAGACGTCTGGAAAGAGGAATTGGCAGGATACCATAGACTGGGTCTGGGGAGACAAGGATCCCGGCAGTGGGAAGAGCCGGGCAGGGAGGAGGCGGGGTGGGTGAGGCCCCTCTGCTCTGCACCCTCGGGCACCCGTTAAGTGGAGTACATCGTGAACTGGCAAAGTCTGCTCAACCCCGCTGCGTGATGCCTTTCCTACCCCACGCGCGAGCTCCTCAGGCTTCTCCTCCAGACATCCACGTGCTGACCTCACCAGACAGCAGCGCCTTTCAGAGAAGCCTTCACTCCCCTGGCCCCGAGCCGCTAACTGTGGGACAGGATGGGGCTGGAGACCATGGAGGATCGGGCGGCCGTGTCCCTTGCAGGACAGCAAGGTGGGGGTGTCCTCGGAGTGCCCTCCCCCCGCCGAGGTCTTGAGCACCTTCCTGCGGTCCCTCGTCGACTGCGCCGGGTGGCGCTGAGACTCCCTTCTCCGGGCGGGCACGTCCGCACTGGGGACTTGAGTTTGCTGACAATCGGCTGCAGTATTGAGACCAGACGACCCTCCTTCCTTGAGCTGGGACCCAGACCCCATGGAGCTCCTCCTCCCTGGGGCTCCCGTCAACCAAAACGTGAGGCTGCTGGAGGCTGCAGCCGTTTCTTCGTGGGGCGCTTGCACAGAGTTCACCACTGCTGACTTTAGCGGCCGCAGCGTCCACCGTCACAGTGGGCACTGGCGCTGCTGGCTGGGCTCCGCCTTCCCACTTGTCCTTGCACGCTTGCTTTTTCGGACTGGCTACAGGACTGTCATTCATCTCCATTGATCTTTGCTCAGTTTTCTCGGCCTGGCCCCCTGAGGTCATTTTGAACCCCGATACTATAAGCCCAGACACTTATAGCATCCCTTCTCTGCTCCCTCTGTGATAAGTTGCGACTCCCCTGGACTTGAGACGCTCACTGGGTGGGGCGGGGGGGACCCAGGCCCCCGGTGAACCACTGTCTGTGTTCCTTGCCGAGGCGGTCAGCCAGGGTCTGCTCTCAGCTCCCAGCCCCCACAGGAACCGGAGGCTTCCAGGCGCCCGGTTTGAACCCGCATTCACCGCCTTCCTGAGTCCCGTCTGCACCGGGTCTTTGTTGGCGCGCGCAGGCTCGTGTCTAGTTGTGGAGAGCGGGGGCTCTTCTCTGCTGCGATGCACAGGCTTCTCGCTGCAGAGACTTCTCTTGTTTGGAGCACAGGCTCTGTGGCTCAGGCTTCCAGTTGCAGCACGTGGACTCGGTGGTTCTGACTCACAAGCTGGGGGCACGTGGGGTCTTCCTGGACCAGAGGTCAAACCTGTGTCTCCTGCAGTGGCGGGCCNTTTCCAATCTTCCCTTTACTCTGAAGTTTTTTGTTTTTGTTTTTTTTTCCAAATCTGTTACCTTATTATTATTTCTTTTTTCTCCTTCATTCCAAATTTACTGGCTTCCTCTCACATGCAAGCATTGCTCCAAAGCACTGAGACTCTGGAGATACAAAGCTTCATGGAATTTTTCTTGTCCTACTTTTACAGTAAGATTTAAGTCAAGTCAAGTAAGTAAACACTTTCTAGCATCTCCTGTGTAAAAGTCACTATCCTGAGGGAAAAAGATGTAGCACCCGTCTGACTTGAGATCTCATGATCAGGTTAGAGAGACCAACATTTACAAACATATAAGGCATGATGTAAAAACTGGTAAGATAGATGTTTATTTAATTTGTTGTGGGAATTCTGAAAAAGGATCTAACTTTATATACCACTGACAGCAAGGTAAAGAGAAGACGGCTCATCAGCACTTTTGATATTTATGATTTACTTCCCTTAATGTCCATATATTCAATAAAGACCTATTGCTTTGTTGTCTTTTTGCTGATGTAATTTCTTCTTAGTGATTTAGCTAATCTCAGGTTTTTATTTTTCCTATATCTTTATATCTTGGAGGCCTAACACTCTTAAATGAAAAGCAGTGGTGATCAAGTGGTGAGGGAAGTTGGAGAAAGGGATATCTGGGGGGGGAAGAGGCTCTAAGTATTAATCATTCATTCCACAAATCTTTATTTAGCATGTACAATATCAAACACTGTTTTAGGTTCTGAGCACATAGCATTTCACAAAATAAACACAAATCTGTTTACAAGGTTAACAAAAAGAAATTTCTTATAAATTTCTTCTTATAAAAAGAAGATATATTTCTTGTGGATAGGACAATTAAACAAATAAATATGGAAAACAGCATGTAACATGATAAGAGTTATGGAGAAAAAGAAGGAAGAGAAGAGAAGCAAGAGTCTTAAGGTTGGGGTGGGCTTACTTCACATATCTTCGATAAGACAATTCTCACTGATAAGGTGATGTTTGTTCAGAAACTTAAAGGTAGTAAGGGATTGAGCCATGCAAGTGCCTGGAACGATAGTATTACCTACTTAGAGAAGAGTACATGCAAAACTCTGAGATGTGAGCATGAGCAGAATGTTTTAAGGGACAGCAAGAAAGTCCCGTAAGAGCATTTTAAGATGAAGTCACAGAGAAACACAGAGATGGTGTAATGGGGGTGATGTTGCATGGGCTGTTCAAAAAGAGAGGAAAGAGGTCAATATAAGGTCTGCTGTTAGCTCTGATCAACATATCAAGGATCTTAACTCAAATTAGGTAGCAGGTGAAGGATCAATTTTTTGTAAAGATAGGAATTCAGTCTAGAGAAAAATTACCCTCAATTTTCCCGTTTTTAACGTCTAATAGAATAGAAAGGGCCTAGATTTAGAGTTAGAAACTGAATTCTTATCTCTTGGGCCTCCAACTATCTGGGAAATTGATGCTGATAAATTACTCCAAGTTTCTCTTTTATTTTTCCTTTACAGTGGAAGGATGTTTTCTAGATGATATTCAACTTTTGAAAGTCTAATTCAAGGACAAATGGCAAGTGCATTCAGGCTGGTGCTGCAAATAGAGCCGTATTGTTTTCAGAGGGCACAGGATACTGGCTTCTGTTTGTATTACTCTTTTTCTCCCACTCTTCTGCTTTTAATTTTTTTTTAACTTTGTGACAATTTTCATAAGATAACAATTATTTCCATTTATTTCCTGGTTACTGACAGGGGCTGTCTTCCCTCAAGCTGATTTTCTAGCTTTGTTCTGAACTCCAACAGGGCTGAGTCCAGAAGCGTTCTCTGGGATCTCTGCAGATAAAAATGCTCATCCTCTGCTCTCTAACATCTCAAGCATGAGTTGGTGCCATTCAAAAATGCAGAGAAAAGCTGGCTGTGAAGGAGCTGCATAGTACTTGCCTCGTTTTTTTCCCCAGAATGAGTCCTGGTGGAGCCTGTTAATACTTTGAGTAGGCCAGAGGTTTCCATAGTTACCTGGAAATATGGGACTGTATCACATTTTCTATAAAGTCATGATTTTATAAAGTGAATTTATTGCAAGCCACTCTTCAATCCAGAAATGGAGGACTAATATGCTCTGAGTTCCTAACAAAGTAAAATCTGTTAACTGATTAATTTTTAGCTTTTGGAGAAAGAGATGAGCAATTTTCATTATAATATTTTTTAGAAGATTAAACAAAACCAAATCAACAGATTGTAGGATTTATGGAAAAATAGATATTTACTGGGGAATATAATGAGAGATTTACGGTCTTTTATAAGAAAAACAACAAACTTCTGAAAAAAAACCAAACAAATGGATATGGCAAGTTAGGAAAACAAAAACTGAAATAAATTGAACTGTATTTCTATAATTTAACTGACTATCTTAAAGGTATCAAATCAATATCTTAAAAGAAAATGTAAACAAAATGAAATAACTTGTTATTAATTCTGAATAAAAAATTAAGTAAAATAACCTAAAGAGTTTACTAAAGAGTTAAAAATATAATCACATATTTTCTGGGGCAAAAATTTACTCTCTTACTAGAAAAACTCATAAATAGTTACTTGACTTCTGCCACCTTATTTTATTTCTCTTCTGAGAGTAAGCATATTAAAAATATTCTATGATCTATAGTTCAGAAGTTTAAAAATCATGCTCACATATGAGTTAATGTGTAATTTGGGCTGGGTTTTCAGTGTTAAATTCAAGGAAAACACTTTTCTTTCTTATTTCCAACCATAGTTTTACATATAATTTATCACTAAATAATCCAAGCCCCCAGATAAAAAAAATTATAGATGACTTGTAAGATAGAACACACTGCTCTATGTTGCTGTTGATCACTCTCTGAGTTGTGTCCAGCTCTTTGAAACCCCATGAACTGTAGCACACCAGGCGTCCGCGTCTTTCGCTATCTCCCAAAGTTTGCTCAGATTCATGTCTATTGAGTCAGTGATGTTATCTAACCATCTCATCCTCTGTCACCCCCTTCTTCTCTTGACTTCAATCTTTCCCAGCATTAGGGTCTTTTCCGGTGAGTCAGCTCCTCATGTCAGGTCGCCAAAGTATTGGAGCTTTAGCATCAATCTTTCCAATGAATAGTCAGGGTTGATTTCCTTCAGGATTAACTGGTTTGATATCCTTGCAGTCCAAGGGACTCTCAAGCATCTTCTTTAGGACTAAAATTCAAAAGCATCAATTTTTCAGTTCTCAAACTTCTTTATGGTCCAACGCTCACATCCATACATGACTACTGGAAAAATCATAGCTTTGACCATACAGAAAAGTGATTTTTTGTTGTTGTTGTTGTTGTTGGCAAGAGACCTCTCTGCTTTTAGTATTCTGTCTAGGTTTGCCATAACTTTCCAAGGGACAAATGTCCTTTAATTTCAAGGCTGCAGTCTCCATCCACAGTGATTTCGGAGACCAAGAAAAGAAAATCTTTCTGTGCTTCCACTTTTTCCCGTACTACTCACTTAAAGGACTGGATGCCATCATCTTAATTTTTGAATGTTGAGTTTCAAGCCAGCTTTTTCACTCCTCTTTCTTATCAAGAAGCTCTTTAGTTCTTCTTCACTTTCTGCCATTAGAGTGGTACCATCTGCGTATCTGAAGTTGTTGGTGTTTCTCCCAATAATTTTGATTCTAGCATGTGCTTCATCCAGCCCAGTATTTTGCATGATGTATTCTGTATATGTTAAATAAACTGCGTGACAATATACAGCCTTTCCGTATTCTTTTCCCAATTTTGAATTAACCCTTTGTTCCATGTAATGTTCTAACTCTTGCTTCTTGACCTGCATACAGGTTTCTCAGGAGATGGGTTAGGTGGTCTGGTATTCCTATATCTAAGAAGTTTCCACAGTTTGTTGTGATCCACACAGTCAAAGACTTTAGCGTAGTCAATGAAGCAAAAGTAGATGTTTTTCTGGAATTCCTTTACTTTCTCTATGATCCAATGGATGTTGGAAATTTGATCTCTGGTTTCTCTGCCTTTTCCAAACTCAGCTTGTACATCTGGAAGTTCTTGGTTCATGTACTGCTGATGCTAGCTTGAAGGACTTTGAGCCTTATTGACATTTGAACCTTATTGGCATTTTAAATGAGCAAAGTTGTGCTGTCTGTAGTTTGAACATTCTTTGGCATTGTACCTCTTTGGCACTTGGAATCAAAACTGACATTTTCCAGTCCTATGGCTGCTGCTGAGTTTTCCAAATCTGCTGGCATAATGAGTGCAGCATTTTAACAGCATCATCTTTTAGGATTTTAAATGGTTCAGCTGGAATTCCATCACCTCCACTAGCTTTATTGCAGAAATGCTTCCTAAGGCCCACTAGACTTTACAATTCATGATGTCTGGCTCTAGGTAAGTGGCCACCCATGATGGTTTTCTGAGTCATTACAACCTTTTCTGAATAGTTTTTCTGTGTATTCTTGCTACCTCTTATTAAAATCTTCTGCTGACTTTAGCTGATTATCTTCCTTGACCTATTAAGTCTACATTTTTCTTAAGGCATTACTGATACTACTATGGTCAAGAGTTTGTGTGCTAGAGTCTCAACCAGTGTTCCTAAGCTACACTAACATATAGTCAAAGCAATGGTTTTTCCAGTCGTCATATATGGATGAAAGTTGGACCATTAAGAAGGCTGAGCATCAAAGAATTGATGTTTTCAAACTTGGCTCTGGAGAAGACTCCTGAGAGTCCCTTGGACAGCAAGGAGATCAAACAAGGCAATCCTAAAGGGAATTAACCTTGAATTTTCATTGGAAGTACTGATGCTGAAGCTGAAGCTACAATACTTTGGCTACCTGATGCAAAAAGCCAACTCACTGGAAAAAAACTTGACGTTGGGAAAGATTGAGGGCAGGAAGAGAAGGGGGAAACAGATGTTGAGATGGTTGGATGGCATCACTGACTCAATTGACAAAAGGTTAAGGAAGCTCTAGGAGACAGTGAAGCCTGGTGTGCTGCTGTTCATGGAGTTGGAAAGAGTCAGACATGATTGAACAACTGAACAACAACGAGATCACAATGCAAGACAGAAAACATAATATCAATTACTTATTGCAACTCATCCTTTTGATGGCAAAGAATTTCAAAGTATGCTTTGACAGGACAGTATATGTTTTGTCCTCTCTGAGGGTAAAGGACAACACAGATAGATTGTTTGCAAAAGTGACTGTATTGACTCAAACTTCAGCACCTCCCTGAAAAGACTCACAGTTGACAGTCTGGTTTTCCTCCTTTTCCATACCACTTTCCAGAAGCCCTTCTTCAGAGCTTCTTGGAACTGAAAAAATATATATATTTGCCTTAGCTAATGAGAAATGAGGGAATAGGAAAGATTGTGGAAGAAAAATGTGAAGTTCCAATTAGCAAAGTGTACTGAATAATTAAAAGCAGAGAATCCAGGAATGAGAGAGAGCAAGAGTGATGCTGGATCTAAGGAACCGACAAAGGGTGGGTGACAGTGAAGTGGAAATTGAGGAGAAAACTTGCTTTATGGGAATATGAAAATATTGAAAGACCAATGCTCCAATTTAAGGAAGAACAAAGTAGTGCTGGGCTAAACTGCCTGATATTTCTTTTTTCAGAATAAAGGATTATGCAAACAAATTTGCAGGGGCAGATCCATCTTATGTCTTTAGCTAATTATTAGATTGTTTTATGTAGTAAGACTTAGTTTTGTGAATTCTCACAGTCAGAATTGAGGTGGCAGTGGCCAAAATGAATGAGCCACGCATGACTATCCTGGTCTGATTTGGGTAAATATGATCTAAGAATTAAAAATTAGGCCTCAAGAAGAACGAAAAGAAAAGAAAAAGGTAATAAGACAAGAAACAGAGCTGAGGGAATTAGAAATATCCTCAGCCTGAATGCAACATTGGCTGATTAGTTTTTACTTTGTACTGTCTGTGAAGGGTTTTCAAGTGTCTTACCCTTCTCCCTGTGACAGAATTTATTTTCTATTTTTTTCCCCCTTGATAGTCTGTAGACAAATTATGCCTTTTGATATTGCTCCAATTATAAAGATCTCTGAAACTGGACACATCACTGTGGACAATGCAGAAGCTATTGTCCTGATTATTCTGTAGCTCCAGAATAATCAACTCATCTCTTTCCAGTGAGTCACTGTCCCTTCCACCTAGACTATTATTACCTGGGGACAAAGGCAATTAGCTTGTGAATGGACTGCTGCAGACTACACACTGCTGGGAAGACAATTCCTGTGAAAAAGCAATGGCTGAGAAGCCTTTCTGGCGGTTTGCTTCCTGCCTTGAGCTCTCTGACTAGGGCTGCAACAGTGACCAATTTCAGTGAAGAAGTCATCTTATGAGCACTGAAGAATCAAAGCAGGAAAATATATATTTTTCCATCTTCCCTCTCCTGCTTTTTCAGTGAAGAACATTTTTCTTTTCAAAAGCTTCTGTTATCTATTGGTGTTATCATCTTAAAGAACTATTTCAACATTTCTAATTAGTCAGTCAATGTGTCAAACTTCACTGTTGTCTCATTTTCAGAAACTGACACATCCAACCCAACCTTTAGCAATCATTACTCTGATCAGTCACGGCCATCAGCACTGAGGCAAGACGCTTCACCAGCAAAAACAGTATGTCTCATCGAAGGCTCAGATGATGATTAGCATTTGTTAACAACAAGGTATTTATAAATTAAGGCATGTTCATTGCTTTTTAAAAACATAATGCTATTGCACACCTAATAGACTAACATATAGTATAAACATAACATTTATGTACACCAAAACCCCCCCAAATTCCTGTGAATTATTGCAATATTCTCTTTAATGCACTGGTCTGGAAGAAAGCCCACTCTACCTCCAAGGAAGGCCTTTATTAAACTGGATAAAGATTTCTAATATCTGACAAAAACTTCTATTAATAATCTGACAAATCTTCTATTAATAATCCAGACAAATGAATGGATAGTTATAGATCCTGTCTAGGAGATTGTTCAGAGACGGGGAAGGAAAAACAGAACTGGTTTCCAGTGGGATATTTTTAGCTTTTAAAAGATTATATATAATATAAATTATCCTTATATATAGTACATAATATATATTCTAAAATATATATTCTTTCCTTTCATAAATGACTACTTTAAAAGGTAAAATAGAGTAACTGGAGAATGCCAAAGTAGAATATGATCACCCAAAAGTAAATCTCAGGTTGAGAACTCCCAGCGATTCAAAAATAGGTAATTATTTCCCCCCTGCTAATTGTTGTCAGGTCTACCTGTGGTGGAAAACAAAAAAACAAAACCAGCCAATCAGCCATAAATAACTGTACTGTATGGAGCTGAAGAAGCCCCTTTACTAAAGCATGCAATACGTATCCAAAACAGCTCAGAATAAAACGAACTTGTTCCTTTTTCTAACCTATTGTGGAAGAGGCTGTGCATGGGTAAGTGGCATTAAGAAGATTAATCTTAGGACATCTGTCTATTAAAGAATAAAGAAATACCTTGAGGGGAAAAAAAAAATCAGCCTAAAACAAAAGAGTAAAGAAGTATAGGTTTGGCTTAAAGATACTGCATCAGTATCAGAAGAAACTTGATCTGCGGGAAAGCTGTAGGCTCTTATTAGCTTTTTCTGTGCCCCAATCCATGAACTTAAGTCTGAACTCCAGGGAAAGAAGGCTGCAATGAAAGAAAAAGAAGAACTCTGATGTCAGTTGCTTTATGTTTTACATAAGGCATTGAAAGCACTACTTGTATCTTTTGAAACAGAAGAGCAACAGTTGAGCTGCATGCTCAGTGCATAATGTCCATTCAGACCAACTTGCATTTAGAATAGAGAATAGACATCAGCTCTTGGTTTCTCCAAACTAAATGGTGCCACTGGTACCAGTCTTGATAGGTTTGACAGTAGACACCACGTGGGAACAGAGCAGGCATATGAAAAACCACAGACACAGCAGCGGATAAACAAGATCAAAATCTGGTGAGCAAACAAGAGACACTATCCTAAGAAAATAAAAATTATCAGGGAGGAATTTGCTCCTGCTGCTGCTAAGTCACTTCAGTCATGTCTGACTCTGTGCGACCCCATAGACGGCAGCACACCAGGCTCCCCTG
>SJYV01023429.1:0-14816 GCA_006410875.1 Neotragus pygmaeus | reverse complement strand
AGGGAGCATTATCGTTATTTGCTTACTGGCTTTGACTGCGTTTAGCACAGCAACAGCCTGTAGTTCATCAACTCATGTATCTGCAGCAGTTAAAAGGTCCTGTGGTAAAGGAAAGGGTTAAACCTGACGCCTCCTGTTTCTGGAAGATTTCGGCCTCCAATAGTGCAGAGGGGGATGGGCGGGGCCCCAGGAAGAGATAAACAAGTTGGGGCTGGAACTTGTCTCTGCTCTGTGACAGGGCTGCTTGCTGTCTTTGACGTTAAAGCTTTTCAGGACTGTCAAGAAGAGTTCCTTTGCCTTTCTAATAGTTGGGTACAACTCTTGTTAGTCTTGTTTGGTTTCTATAAAAATATTTTTTTATTGCAAGATCCTGGTTTTGGTTGACACTTGTTTAAACAAAAGTTATGAAATGGTATATAGTAAGGGACCCTGATTTCCTACTCCAATCAGTCCACCATGCCTCCAGCCCTGCAAGAGGGGTAAGGCCCAGTGAGAGGTGTCACTCTTGCCTTTGATGGAGGAAAACGCTAAGAATTGAAGCAGGAAACTGGTGCTCAGGAATGAAGGTTGAGGGGGAAGGGGTGCACTTATTATTATTTACAGCTTTTTCTTTATGGGTAGATCTGTAGATAAACCTCCACTTAGTCCAAGAACTGACTGTTCTGTTTGCAGAAAGGGACGCTGAGCTGTTTCATACTAGTTTTGTATTGGGAATGAAATTCTGGTGAGAGATCCTCCGTGTTAACCTGTTAACCGTGAAACCCTTCACCCCCAACCGTGTCCTCCCACCTCCATTGCCTTTCCTCATCTTCTGAGATGTTCTGGCTCAATGTTTTGTTTCCTATTTGGAATTAGGAACATACTTGTGTGGCCCAGTCCCTAGCTGTTCCTGCACGCTTCTTCCTAAGTGTAATATTTATCTAGCTTCTCACGCAGGCAGACCCAGCTCCTCTTTCAAGGCTATAGGGAGTCTTTCATTTGTATGTTGCAAGGTCAGGGAGCTGCAGGAATGGGGTGGCGTGTCTCTCAATCAGAGCAGGTCTCTCTGCAGAACCAAGAAGACAAATTCTCAAGATGTAAAAGGTTATTATTGCTATTATTATTTTTTACAAGAGATATGGACTATTGTTGATACTTTAAAGATTGTTGTGTTTTAACACGGCTCCTCAGAAAGCACAGTGATTTGTTAAACCAGCTCATCATGTTCTTTAGACACATATTAAATAATTATTAATGCAGATGATAAGATGAGGCCCTTGAGATGTGCCAGTGTGTACACCAGTCTTTCTTGGCTACAGGATCACACTGTTTTCTTATCCATGCATTTCTTTTCATTGTAGATCACTGTGAATGCTTTTAAATGATTTGGTTTGAATAAGCTGTAAAGGCAAATGGATCTGTGCATGTGGCTTTTTTTCCTCTGCAACTTCTCCTTCCCCTTACCTTGCACACAGAGTGATATCTGTAGATTTTCAGGTGTGTCCAGGCTCCAGTACTGCAAAGGAATAAGCATACTTCCTCTCATTCATCCAGTCAACTGAGGTGGTGGATTGCAAAGATTAATGATTTAACACATGGAATGTGCTTAGACCAGTCTTCTGCACACAGAAAGCTCTCAAGTGTTAGCCGTTGTTATTATTTATTGGGTGCCCATTATTTACACAGGGGTTTTCCATGCTTCTTAGAGACCAGTCTTCTGAAAGTTTACAATATAGTAGGAGAGACAGGACATGTACATAGCAGCTAGAGTTACTGCTTAAAAAAAAATGTGATCATAACTTTTGTATAAAAATCTTCAAACTCTTATCAGGCCTCTAGTGGTCTGTCTGCTTGTTCCTACCAACACAGTCATATCTTGTACCAGTTTCTCCTTTGTTCTCTAAACTTTAGCTATATTGGATTATTTCATTTCCTGGAATGCAAACTCCATTAGGAGAAAGAATTTTCTTCTGTTTTTGTTTAGTGATGAAACTCTAGCACCTATGGTGTAGTCTGGAACACAGGAAGAGATCTATCTTCTATCATTTGTTATTGTTGTTGAATAAATGCTAGTGTTAGCATTTGTGACTTTCTTGGCTCAGTGGGCAAAGAATCTGATTGCAATGCAGGAGACACCAGAGACTCGGGTTTATCTGGGTTGCAAAGATCCCCTGGAAGAAGAAATGACAACCTGCTCCAGTATTCTTGTTTGAAGAATCCCATGGACAGAGGAGCCTGGTGGGCTACAGTCCATAGGGTTGAGAAGAGTCAGACACGCCTGAATGACTAAGCACAAGCACTTACTTGAATGCAACCCATTTATCCCCATCACCTTCTTTCACTGAGCTACTCTCTACTTATCCTTTTGGCCTGTGTTTAATATCTCTCCTTTGGAGAGTTGTTCCCTGACACCCTTGTTTGCATTAGAGTTTGTGCTACATGCTCAAATTTAATTTTGTGCTACTGTGAACTTTAAAACTTCCAATTGTTTAAAGTATCGAGAGAATCGTATGTTTTGTTCACTCTGTATCCCCAGGTCTTAGTTTATTGCCCAGGTCATTGAAATTTCTTAATTATTCAAAGTGAAAATAACTCTAATAGAAGGTTGTTGTTGTTTAGTCGCTAAGTCATGTCTGACTTTTTGCAACCCCATTGTCCTCTGTCTAGGCAAGAATACTAGAGTGGGTTGCCATATCCTTCTCCAGGGGATCTTCCCAACCCAGGGATTGAACCCATGACTCTTGCATTGCAGAGTCATCAGGGCAGCTCCTATTGGAAGGTAGACTAAGATAAACACTATAGTGCCATAAGAAGAATATAGATAAAGTGCTTGAAATTTAGAGGAGAAAAATATTATTTACAATAATAAGAATCAGGGAATGCTCAATAGAGGATGTAGTATTAGAGCTAGGCTTAATGGATGGGTAGGATTTGGAGGTGGTGAGAAATGTCCTCCTTGACCATAGCCTGAGCCAGTGTGTGAAATGGTGTAGACCCTATGTGTACCACCCAGAGTCTCTTGTGGAACTGAGGCACTCATTGCCCCAAAGAATGGAATTATGATCTGAGTCTTTCTCAGGAAAGGCCCATAACCCAAGAGAGCTTCTCCTCTCAAGTATACTTTTCAGGGCAGGCACAATCCAATGCCTGGACAACATTGCCCCTTACTTCAATTTGGGACTTCTCATTTGAGTTTCAGAAGTCATTCTCATTTTTCCTGGAATCTCTGTTGTAACTGTTTCAGAGTTCTAACGTCTCTTTCTGTTTTCATCCTGCTTCCTTCACTCCTTTAGAGAACTCCTCGATAAATCTTTTGTGCACAGATCTCTGCCTCAAAGTCTGTTTCCTGTGGACCTCGATCTAAATAAGCAGCAGACATTACAGGAGGATCAGTTGGTCTAGAAAATGGAAGGTTTTTTTCCCGCTCCGTTTGTTGGCCTCCTCTAACCTTGGCTCTAAGCCGGCTCCTTAGCCGGGCCTAGGAGGCTGACCATGGCTGCCTTTCCTCTCCGCTAGAGTCCCATCTTTGGCCACCCACTGCCACATGTAGTGCACAACCTGGTCTCTACATGCTCTTGAATCTGTGCCCCTTACACATGCTTTTATTTCCGTGTAAAATGTGCTGTCTTCATTCTTACTTGTTTTTCCCAATTCAGTATCTACAATTTTTCATAAATCTCAGCCCCAGGATATTCTTCCCTGTGAAACCTTGCCTGATCCACCCTGATAGAGGGTTGGAGGATTCTTCTTTCTGTTCCCACAGCATTGCATTTCNATGTGATCAGATTTATCTTTTTCAAAGATCATTCTGGCTGAAGTGTGGAAACTAAGTTGTGTTTGGTATAGGTGTGGTGGAAAGGAGTATGGTGCAATATAGGAAGCAGAGAGACCAGTTAGGGAACTGTTGCAAAACTGAAATGCTCTGATTGTTACTAGGGTAGTGACGAGATCTGGAGCTGTCTCTTATACACATCTCCCCTCCCGCCCCCGCCCCACCCCATTTAAAGCAGTTGAATCTCTTAACAAAATTCTTGTCTGGAAACATCATCATGTAAATATGGTGAAAGGGGAGTTTCTGTACTTGAAGTGGGAGGGAGTGCTACTGTTTTTGCCTATTTTGGCTCCCTTATTCTGTGCCAAGATAATTCTCAGAGGGCTTTACACTAGGTCTCATCTGAATACAGTTCAAAAACCAGTAGGAAAATCACAGAATCCATGGAATAGGGTAGGAAAGAAAACAAAGTCAGGCTTTTGAGTGCTTTGTGTCAGGACAGGAAATCTGAACATTATTCTGGAGGTGAGTGTAGGAGAATACTGACAGTAGTAAATTCAGGGGCTAACGTGATCAGAACTGCACTGAGGCAAATGGGTAAACATAAGGGGAATAAATGGAATCTCTTCCTCACATTATATAACAATTTCCAGGTAGATTACATACATACATGTAATGAAGTCATAAAATTAGTATAAAATATATAAATGTGTACTGAGTCTTGGGGTTTTCCGTAAAAACATGATATCACAAGAGTTACCTGGGGGGGAGCATTCTTTTTAAGCTTGATACTCCAGAAAGAAAAAGATTGACAGATTTAGATGAAAAATTAGAAACATCTGCACATGTAAAACACCTTAACTAAAAAACCCAAATGATAATTGGAAAATATATTTTGAAATAGATTGATAATTACTATCCTGAATACATAAAAGGCTCATGAAAATCAACTTAACAATAGAAAAATTGGGTAAAGTATATGTACAAATAATTCACACACACACACACACACACACACACACACACACAAATGACCAAAATGAAAAAAAAAATTCTACTAATCAAAGAAATACATATAAATGAAAATAATGATGTCCCTTATTTCACTCATCAAACCGGCAAAGTATGGCAGGTACTGTTCTTTGCTTACCCCAAAGCCCACTCCTAGCCTCTTCCTTGCTAACAGAGTCATAGCTATGTTTTCAAATTGGGTAGCAGTTTACTGTTCTCAATGAAGGCAGTTCCAGTCCCTGGTTTAGGGTAAATCTGAAGTCCATTTAGACTGCTGAAATAGAAGAGTAAATCATCAACCCTGAATATTCATTGGAAGGACTGATGCTGCAGCTGAAGCTCCAATACTTTGGCCACCTGATTTGAAGAGCTTACTCATTGGAAAAGACCCTGGTGCTAGGAAAGGAGGAGAAGGGGGCAACAGAGGATGAGATGCCTGGATGACATCACAGACTTGATGGACATGAGTTTGAGCAAGCTAGGGAGATAATGAAGAGCAGGGAAGTTGGGTGTGCTGCAGTCCATCAGGTTGCGAAGAGTCAGACATAACTGAGCGACTGAACAACAACTCCTGCATTAGCTCTTTCTCTCTACTTGTTTCTTTTTTTTTCTACTTGCTTCTTTACTTAATCATCCATACAAATGTGCACCATTAGCCCCCATCCTAAAAACAACATGAAAACAAACCTATAAAAACTTCTTTGGAATCCACATCCCCGTCTGGTTACCATTCCATTTCTAAGATTCCCTTCACAGCAACACATCTTGAAAACTTGTCTTAGTCACTGTTTTACGTCACATTTTTTCCACCGTCTGCTCTAGTTACACTTGAATCTGTATCAATTCATTAAGATTTATCATCAAGATAAATGACATAAATGATAGGGACATCCAATGTCTCTAAATCCTACTGTCTTCCCTATTCTTTAAAAATATAAATACATATCATACATGATACATATTATATATATATATCAATATCATATGAGCTTCTCAGGTGGCACTAGTAAAGAATCCGCCTGCCAATGCAGGAGATGTAAGAGACGTGGGTTCAATACTTGGATTGGGGAAATCTCCTGGATGAGGGCACAGCAACCCACTCCAGTATTCTTGCCTGGAGAATCCCATGGACAGAGCAGCCTAGTGGGCTGCAGCTCATAGGATCAAAAAGAGTTGGACATGACTGAAGAGATTTAGCATGCACACATATATATTATATAAACAAACAAATATATTATTTGGTTGCATTGGGTCTTAGTTGCAGCACACAGACTCTTAGTTGTGGCATGTGGGATCTAGTTCCTTGACTAGAACTAGAACCTGGGCCCCTTGCATTGAGAACTTGGAATCTTAGCCACTGGACCATAAGGAAAGTCCCTCTTCTTTATTCTGTTACTTGACCTTTTAGTATCTGTTACTCCTGATGTCTCTTTCTCTCCGTATGAGGACACCAGTCCTGTGGATTAGAGTTCCACTCTTATGACCTCATATAACCATCATGACTCCATTAAAGGGCTTCCCAGGTGGCACTAGTGGTAAAGAACCCACCTGCCAATGCAGAAAATTTAGGAGACATGGGTTCAATCCCTGATCAGGAAGCTCCCCTGGAAAAGGGCATATTCTTGCCCAATATTCTTGCCTGGAGAATCCCATGGACAGAGGAGCCTGGCTGACTATAGCCCATAGGGTCGCAAAGAGTCAGACAAGACTGAAGCAACTTAGCACGCTCCCATGCATTTTCTTAAAGGCTCTATGGCCAGTTACAATCACACCATGGGTTAGGGCTTCAACCTACGAGATCTGGAGTGGTAGAAACAGTTTTGTACATAAGCAGTTATTTTAGTCTTAAATACCATGTCAACTTAAAAAAAAATCCCTGACTCTGACCTCTCTTTGAAATTCCGTACTTGTATCTCCAAATGTCTCCTTAACATCTTGCATGAATGACTAACTAACAAGCACCTACATTTAACATGGCCTAAACAGGAAATGGCAACCCACTCCAGTGTTCTTGCCTGGGGATTCTCATGGATGGAGGAGCCTGGTGGGCTATAGTCCGTGGGTTCACAAAGAGTCGGACACGACTGAGCGACTTCACTTCACTTTAAACATACATCAAAGATGTGTATTGTCTCCCAGCTTATTTTAACTTATATGCAGAGTACATGTGAAATGCCAGGCTGAGTAAATCTCAAGCTGGAATCAAGATTGCCAGGAGAAAGACCAAAAACCTCAGATGTGAAGATGATTCCACTTTAATGGCAGATAGTGAAGAGGAACTAAAGAGACTCTTGGTGAAGGAGGAGAGTGAAAAAGCTGGCTTAAAACTCAACATTCGAAAGACAGAGATTATGGCATCCGGTCCTATCACTTCATGGTAATAAGTGGGAAAATGTGGAAACAGTATCAGATTTCATTTTCTTAGGCTCCAGAATCAATGTGGTTGGTAACTGCAGCCATGGAATTAAAAAATGCTTGCTCCTTGGAAGAAGAGCTATGACAAACCTAGACAGTATATTTAAAAGCAGAGACATCACTTTGCCGACTAAGATTCATGTAGTCAAAAGCTATGGTTTTTCCAGTAGTCATGTACAGATGTGAGAGTTGGACCATAAAGAAGGCTGGTCTGAAGAATTGATGCCAATGAATTAATGCTTTCAAATTGTGGTACTGAAGATTCTCAAACCAGTCAATCCTGGAAATCAACTCTGAATATTCATTAGAAGGACTGATGCTGAAGATGAAGCTCCAATACTTTGGCCACCTGATACAAATAACTGACAAATTGGAAAAGACCCTGATGCTAGGAAAGATTGAAGGCAGGAGGAGAGGTGGTGATAGAGGATGAGATGGTTGGATGGCATCACTGACTCAGTGGACATGAGTTTGAGCATACTCCAGGAAATAGTGAAGGACAGGGAAGCCTGGCGTCCTGTAGTTCATGGGGTTGCAGAGAGTCGGACACGACCTAGTGACAGAACAACAAACAGGCCCCTTCATCTTCTGCTTTCTCCACCACTTTCTAGTTTTTTTCCATCCTACTCAACAACCTCTCCTTCTTTTTTGTATTTTAAGCCCCAAATATAAGAATTCCTGTCTTTCCCCTATCTTTCACAGCATATCTACTAGGAGTTTCTATCAATTCTACTTGTAAAACATTCCAAATATGCCCATTTCTCTTCCTGTCTCCTATTCCCCTGCCAGTACAAGCCTACATTTTTTTCTCCCTTGGATAAAAGGTTCCTAATTGATCTGATTCTACTTTTGCTTCATAGTAATCCATTCTCATGGCAGCTACATGATCTTGTAAAAAGACCTTGCCACTCTTCTGCTTAAAATCCTCCAATGGATCATAGAACTAAATGTAAAAACAAAATAGACAAAAGATTTCAGTGGGCACTTCACAAAAGATGTTAAAATGAATGGCAAAGAAATGCTCAACATCATTAGATATTAAGGAAATGCCAGTGAAAACTACAATGAGATCTTGTCACTCTTTTACTTAAAACCCTGTAGCACTGGGCCTAAATGTTAAACAGCAAAAACCAAAGAGCAACAACAGTAGGTCAAATGATTTAAACAGAGACTTCACTGAAGATGATAAAAGGCAAATAAGCCCTTGAAAAATGCTCAGCATCGTTAGCCATTAGGGAAATGAAAACCAAAACCAGAGTGAAATCTTGTCATTCCTGTTGCTCAAACCTAGGCCCAGCTTCCAACACTTCTCACTTGTACTGTAGATAGTCTTCCAGCAGATCTATCTGCTTCCATTTTTGTGCCTCTTATTTCCCTTTATTGCACTTCAAATATAATGCATTTTTTACAAATTGAAGGTTTGTGGTGACTGTCAAGTAAGTTTACCTGTGGTATTTTCGTGGTATTTTCCAGTGGCATTTGCTTTCTTCCTGTCTCTTTGTCACATTTTGTTAATTCTTACAATATTTCAACCTTTTTCTTATTCTGTATTTGTTATGATGATTTGTGATCAGTGATCTTTGAAGTTCAATTCAGTTCAGTTCAATCACTCAGTGTCCGACTATTTGCGACCCCATGAATCGCAGCACGCCAGGCCTCCCTGTCCATCACCAACTCCCAGAGTTCACTCAATCTCACATCCATCGAGTCCGTGATGCCATCCAGCCACCTCATCCTCTGTCGTCCCCTCTCTTCCTGCCCCCAATCCCTCCCAGCATCAGAGTCTTTTCCAATGAGTCAACTCTTCACATGAGGTGGCCAAAGTACTGGAGTTTCAGCTTTAGCATCACTCCTTCCAAAGAAATCCCATGGCTGATCTCCTTCAGAATGGACTGGTTGGATCTCCTTGCAGTCCAAGGGACTCTCAAGAGTCTTCTCCAACACCACAGTTCAAAAGCATCAATTCTTCGGTGTTACTATTGTAGTTACTTTGGAGCACCATAAACCACACCCACACAAGACCTCAGGCTTAACTGATAAACGTTGTGTGTGTCCTGACTGCTCCACTGACCAGGTGTTGTCTGTCTCTTTCCCTCTCTTTGGGCCTCTCTATTTCCTGAGATACAATAGTATTGAGATTAGGCCAATTAATAACCCAATGATGACCTCCAAGTAGTCAAGTGATAGGAAAAGTTGCATGTCTCTCACTTTGAATCAAAAGCTATTAATGATTAAGCTTAGAGAGGAAGTGAAGTGAAGTGAAAGTCACTCAGTCGTGTCTGACTTTTTGTGACCCCATGCATTGTAGCCAGCCAGGCTCCTCTGTCCATGGAATTCTCCAAGCCAGAAGACTGGAGTGTGTAGCCTTTCCCTTCTCCAGGGGATCTTCCCAACCCAGGGATGGAACCCAGGTCTCCTGTATTGCAGGTGTATTCTTTACCAGTTGAACCACAAGGAAAGCCCAAGAATACTGGAGAGGGTAGCCTATCCCTTCTCCAGTGGATCTTCCCGACCCAGAAATCAACCCAGGGTCTCCTGCATGGCAGGTGGATTCTTTACCAACTGAGCTATCAGGGAAGCCCTTTAGAGAGGAAAGCATGTCAAAAGCAGAGACAGGCCCAAAGCTAGGCTTCTGGTTAAGTTGTGAATGCAAAGGAAATTAAAAGTGCTACTCCAGTGAACACAGGAATGATAAGAAAGCCAAACAACCTTATTGCTGATATGGGAAAAGTTTTAGTGGTCTGGATAGAAGATCAAACCAAACACAACATTCCTTTAAGCCAAAATCGAATCCTCACTAAGGTCCCGCTGCTGCTGCTGCTAAGTCACTTCAGTCGTGTCCGACTCTGTGCGAACACTAACTCTCTTCAATGCTATGAAGGCTGAGAAAGGTGAGGAAGCCGCAGAAGAAAAGTCTGAAGCTAACAGAAGTTGTTGAGTCTTAAGAAGCCACCTCTATGACCTAAAAGTGCAAGGTGAAGAAGCAAGTGCTGATATAGAAGTTGCAGCAAGTTACTAACATCTAGCTAAGGTCATTAATGAAAGTAGCACCATTAAGGAGAAGGCAATGGCACCTCACTCCAGTACTCTTGCCTGGAAAATCCCATGGACGGAGGAGCCTGGTGGTCTCCAGTCCATGGGGTGGGTAAGAGTCGGACACGAGTGAGTGACTTCACTTTCACTTTTCACTTTCATGCATTGGAGAAGGAAATGGCAACCCACTCCAGTGTTCTTGCCTGGAGAATCCCAGGGACGGGGGAGCCTGGTGAGCTGCCATCTATGGCGTTGCACAGAGTTGGACACAACTGAATTGACTTAGCAGCAGCAGCAGCACAACTAAACAATAGATTTTAAATGTAGACAAAGGAGTCTTATAATGGAAGAAGATGGCATCTTGGACTTTCATAACTAGAGAGGGGGAAATGCTGACTTCAAAAGCTCTGAAGAACAGGCTGACTCTCCTGTTAGGGTAAAATGCAGTTGGTGACTTTAACTTTGAAGTCAATGCTCCATTTACCATGTCAAAATCGTAGGGCCCTTAAGAATTATGCTAAATCTACTCTGCCTATTCTTTAGAAATGGAATAGCATAGCCTGAATGTCAGCACATATGTTTACAACTACTTTATTCAATTTTTAAAGCCCACTCTGGAGACCTACAGCTTAGGGGAAAAAAAAAAGATTCCTTTCAAAATATAACTGCTCGTTGTCAGTGCACTTGGTCACCCAAGAGCTCTGATGGGCTTCTACAATGAGATCAATGTTTTCTTTTTTTTCCCATGCCTGCTAACACAACATGCATCTTGCAACCCATGGATCAAGAAGTAGTTTTGAATTTCAAGTCTTGTTATTTAAAAAACACATTTCATAAGGCTACAGCCACCACAGACAGTGATTTCTCTGAGGGGTCTGGGCAAAGTAAGCTGAAAACCTATTGGAAACCATTCTGGATGCCATTAAGAAGAGGTCAAAATATCAACATTTACAGGAGTTTGAGAGAAGCTGAATTTAACCCTCATGGATGACTTTGAGGGGCTCAGAACTTCAGCGGAGGAAGTAACTGCAGATGTGGTGGAAAAAGGTGAAATTAGAGGGGAGTCTGAAGATGTAACTGAATTGCTACAGTGAAATGAACATGAAAGCTGCTTGGTCATGTCCGACTCTTTGTGACCTGATGGACTATACAGTCCGTGGAATTCTCCAGATCAGAATATTGGAGTGGGTAGCTGTTCCCTTCTCCAGGGGATGTTCCCAACTCAGAGATTGGACCCAGGTCTCCTGCATTGCAGGCAGATTCCAGCCGAGCCACCAGGGAAGCCCTGAATTGCTACAATCTCATGATAAAACTAGCAGGTGAGAAGTCATTTCTTATGGACGAACAAAGTGGTTTATTTCTTTTTTATATTTATTTATTTAGTTTATTACTTTTGGTTGTGCTGGGTCTTCGTCGCGGTGCGTGGGCTTCTCACTGCAGTGGCTCTGCACCGTGGGGCACAGGCTGTAGGAGCGCGGGCTTCAGTAGGTGTGGTCTGTGCACTCGCGAGCACTGGTGCAGCGGTTGTGGCACACGGGCTTAGTTGCTCTGTAGCATGTGGGGGTTTTTCCAGACCAGGTGTCAAACCAGTGTCTCTTGAGTTGTAAGGTTGATTCTTAACTACAGGACCACCAGGGAACCCTAAGGAAGTGGTTTCTTGAGCTGAAATTTGCTCTCAGTGAAGATGCAGTGAAGTAACAAAGCACTGAGAGATTACATTAACCCAGTTGCTAAAGCACTAGCAGGCTTTGAGACCATCAAATCCAATCTTGATGTGGAAAGAAGTTCCACTGTAGGTGAAATGCTACCTAACAACACTGCATTTCACAAAGAAATTATTTATGAAAGGAAGAATCAGTCTATGTGGCAAACTTTATTGCTGTCTTATTTCAAGAAATTGTCACAACTACCTCGTGTCAACAAAATACGTAAATATCTTACAAAACTCAATATAAAAATCAGACAATCCTATTAAAAATGGGCAAAAGATCTCAATAAGAGATTTTTCCAAAGAAGACATATAGATATATAACAGGTACACAAAAAGATGCTCAGCATCACTAATCATTCAGTTCAGTTCAGTTCACTCAGTCATATCCGACTCTGCGACCCCATGAATCACAGCACGCCAGGCCTCCCTGTCCATCACCAAATCCTGGAGTTCACCCAAACACATGTCCATCGAGTTGGTGATGCCATCCAGCCATCTGATCCTCTGTCATCCCCTTCTCCTCCTGCCCCCAGTCCCTCCCAGCATCAAGGTCTTTTCCAGTGAGTCAACTCTTCGCATGAGGTGGCCAAAGTTTTGGCATAGTCAGTAATCACTAATCATTAGGAAAATGCAAATCAAAACCACAATGAGGTATCACTTCACATCGGTTGAAATGAAAAGATTATCAGAAAGACAAGAAAGGAAAGTATGTGGAGAAATGGAAACACTGTGCACTGTTGATGGGGTCTAATCTGATGCAGTCACTATGGAGAAAGGAATAGGAATTCCTCAAAAAATAAGAAAACAGAACTATCACTGATATAGCAATTCCACTCCTGAGTATTTACCTGAAGAAAATAAAAACACTAACTTGAAAAGATGTATGCACCCCTGTATTCACTGCAGCATTATTTACAGTAGCTGAGATATAGAAACAACCTAAATGTCCATTGGTGGATGAATGGATAAAGAAGTTGTGAGATAAATACACACACACACACACACACACACACACACACAAGTATATATCTCAGTGAAGACAATACGCTAAATGAAATTAGAGAAAGACAAATACAGTATGATCTCCTATATATGTGCATTCTAGACTGCCTCCACTCCCCCAAGCACATAGATGCAGAGAACTGTTGGCAAGAGGTGAGGGTAAAGGGGGTAGAAGAACTGGGTGAACTGGTTTTTTTGTTTTTAGTTTAAATAAATTGATAAAAAAAAAAAACAGCAAAAAAAAAAAGAAGGAGAGAGAGAGAAAAAAAAAACAGCTAACTGAAATTAGTACTTCTAGGATATTTGCCAGTCATCAGTTCCTTTCCTGCAGGTGGGTCAAGAAGCAACAGTTAGAACCACACATGGAAAAACTGGCTGGTTCAAAAGTGGGAAAAGAGCACATCAAGGCTGTATACTGTCACCCTGCTTATTTAACTTCTGTGCAGAGTATATCATGCAAAATGTTGACAGAGGATGAGATGGTTAGAGTGCATCACCGACTCAATTGACGTAAATTTGGCAAATTCAGGGAGATAGCAGAGGATAGAGGAGCCTGGCATGCTACTGTCCCTGAAGTCACAAAGAGTTGGATATGACTTAGCAACTGAACAACAATAACAAAGTTCCTTTCCTATAGCTAGAGGATAAATAAAGAACTTTTAATCATACATTGTACCACATAAAAATGTGCCTTAAATGGAGCATAGATTTAAATTTAAAATTGTGAGACTTCCAAAAAAAGTTGAGAGATCATCTTTGTTATCTTAGGTTAGGTAAATATTTGTTAGATTGGAGATAAAACTATGAATCATGAAAGAAAAAGGTTGATAATTTGGATTTCAGCAAAATTAAAAGCTTCCCTTTAAAAGATCTTACACAAAGACTTGTATTTCAATGCTTATAGTAGTTTTATTCATAATAGCTCCAAACTGGAAATAGCACATATGTCCTTTCATTGGTAGATAAATAACTTGTGGCATGCTCATGCAATGGAATACTACTCAGCAACAGAAAGGGAAAAACAATAGATCCAGGCAATGACATGAATGAATCATCATGCTAAGTAAAAGAAGCCAGATGCTAAAAACTGCATACTGAATGTAGGGCTGGCTTCAGAGGTGTGTGATGTTTGTAGCCAAATGGGCTCCATGCTCAGAAGGACCTTGTGTTTGGTTTAATGCTATGTTTTTGCTGCCTTGAAATTCTTAATAATTTTGTAACAAGGGGTCTCACATTCAAATTTTTTTCTGGGCCCTGCAAACTATGTAATTGTTTTCACTGTGTGATTCCATTAGTATGAGATTTTAGGGAAGCTGAAATTCTGGTAACAAGAAATCAGTGGTTAGAAGAGAGGGTATTGACGGCAAAGAGGCAGAGAGAAGCTTTTTGGAGTGATGAAAATGTCTTATATCATAGATTGTGGTGTTTATTACACTATTCTATGTATTTATTAAAACCAGTCAAATTGGAATTTAAAGCTGGAAGTTTTTATTGTTTATGAACCATACTTATTGACAATGACTAAACAGTTCAGTTCAGTTCAGTTCAGTCGCTCAGACGTGTCCAACACTTTGCGACCCCATGAATTGCACCATGCCAGGCCTCCCTGTCCAACACCATCTCCCGGAGTTCACTCAGACTCACGTCCATTGAGTCAGTGATGCCATCCTGCCATCTCATCCTTGGTCGTCCCCTTCTCCTCCTGCCCCCAATCCCTCCCAGCATTAAAGTCTTTTCCAATGAGTCAACTCTTTGCATGAGATGGCCAAAGTACTGGAGTTTCAGCTTTAGCATCATTCCTTCCAAAGAAATTCCAGGGTTGACCTCCTTCAGAATGGATTGGTTGGATCTCCTTGCAGTCCAAGGGACTCTCAGGAGTCTTCTCCAATACCA
>SJYV01023428.1:732973-799575 GCA_006410875.1 Neotragus pygmaeus | reverse complement strand
CTCTTAGCGCCCCCTTGGACTGAAGCCCACCAGGCTTCTCTGTCCATGGGTTTTTCCAGGCAAGAGTACTGGAGTGGGGTGCCATTGTCTTCTCTGCACACATTAATTAGGTACTCTTAAATAGTATATCGAACTTCTGTCTTTTCCTACCTTGAAGATCTAATCAAACAATCACTTCTATCTAGAAAAACAATCTGAATATGAATTTCCAGTCAAACAAACCATTAGCACAGGGTAGGAACAGTAGTTTACTATTCTTTTTGTTTGTTTGTTTGTTTAATCTCAAGTACAGGTTAATTTAAAAAGATCCAATAAGTGTTGGATCAATTCAACATAATCTCACAATAAATTTGAAAACCCTCAAGATTCAGTTCTTTCTTTTGGTCTGCTGGTTATCTCTACACACTCTTAAAAACATAATTTGTCCTGGGTTCCCCTGGTAGCTCAGTGGTAAAGAATCTGCCTATCAATGTGAGGAAACATGGGTTCCATCCCTGGTCCAGGAAGATCCCACATGTGGTGGAGTAACAGCCCATGAACTGTAGCCTGCCAGGCTCTTCTGTCCATCGGATTCTCCAGGCAAGAATACTGGAGTGGGTTGCCATTTCTTCCTCCAG
Organism: Neotragus pygmaeus; assembly: GCA_006410875.1. Lineage (NCBI taxonomy): Eukaryota > Metazoa > Chordata > Mammalia > Artiodactyla > Bovidae > Neotragus > Neotragus pygmaeus. The sequence goes on along the minus strand of SJYV01023428.1, from coordinate 798,958 downwards.
GGGATCTTCCCGACCTGCGGATTGAACCTGAGTCTCTTATGTCTCCTGCACTGGCAGGCAGATTCTTTACCACTGTGCCACCTGGGAAGCCCTAACTACGCCCGTGCACCACAAATATTGAGCCCGTGCTCTAAGCCTGGGAGCCGCGGCTGCTGAACCTACGTGCCCTAGAGCCTGCTCTCCACAAGAGAAGCCTGCGCACCACAGCGAAGAGCAGCCCCCACGTACCACAGCTAGAGAAAAGCCTGCATAGCAACGAAGTCTCGGCACAGGCGTAAGTAAATACAATTATATTTAAAATGTAATTTGCTGTAAACCTATCTTTTAATTCATTATCTTAGTCTATTCATTTTTAAAAATAAATATGGACTGAATGACCACCAGGTACCATGCTAGCTGCTAGTGAACTGGTGAACAAAGATGTTGTGGTCCAGTTTCTTATCACATTACCCTTTAAGGTAGTTCCTAATTACAATATTGCTACCGTTTTTCTCGATATCTAGGCCTAAAAGGTTAAAGATAACGTATGACTTCTTCTCATTCATTGAACAAATTCTTAATAGTTTACCTTCCCAATAGCTCTAGTACAGCTGGATCACTGAGATATTCTCACAAACATTTTTCAAGTTCCTCTTTTTCTAAACATGGTCCTAGAGCCCCATTCCAAGTGCTTTAATTTCTGTTGAAATACCCGCAGTGTTTTCCATTTCCCACTTCTCTGTTCACTTTCAGTGTGTTCAGAACCCATAGGCTAATATGCAGCATCATATGGGTCAGGCCCCGCCCACCTCTTTTGCATCCACTCTCTTGTGTCCCTCTGTTTCATTTATATTCCCATTCCAAGCAGATTGGTCTCCGTGCTGCTCCCTGGGCACAGATTTCACTTTCTTACCTCTGTGCCTTTTCTCTTTCTCTGTGTTCTGAGGAAATATTCCCTCCTTTTCTTTTCTTATTCATTGGAACCCAAGCTCAAATGCCTCTTTCTCTCTGACTCCTTTTATCTCTACTCAGCATAACCTCTTCTACTTGGGAACTGCTATTGGGATTTGTTGAAATCACTGAAATGTTTTCCTAGAGCTTTGTGATCATCTCTTGTTGTACTTGTCACATATAATCTGGATTTATCTTTTCTGGTAGCAATATTAATGCATAAGGCAAACAGCTCCAATTCAAATTACCTTTTCTATACAACATATCTTGTTTATTGCCCAAGTACATCAAGTTATTTTATACTATTAAGTTTTTTTTTATACACTCATGAGAGAATGACACAAAGAATATAGATTGCTCATCAAGTAACTGAGGCAGAACTCAGTATATAATATTTTTAATAATCTTAATTATTCATAAACCCAGAAAGAAGTGCACTGTGGGCTTATAATGTTCCATGTTAGTCTGTTTATGGTTTTTAAAATTTACTTATTTCCTTTTGAATTCAGAAGATATTAAGAAATCAGTATGTACATTGAAGTGTTCAGAAATAAAGGAGAGTGATGTCTGCAATTTATTGCCTTGTGTGTTATGAAAATGTTACTGATTATGACTATAGTGAAGGATAGATGGGAGTTATTTGTACTATTCTTGCAACTTTTCTGTTAGCTTGAAATTGCTTAATGATAAAAATTTTTTAAAATTAACTTGAAATATAAATATATTTCCTTCAATTCTTTGTGTTGAAAATAATGCCTAGGGAGTTCCCTGTTGGTTCACAAGTTAGGTCTCTATGCTTTCACTGCTGAAGGCCCTGGTTCAATCCCCGGGTGGGGAACTAAGATCCCACAGGGTGTTCGACTTGATCAAAACAGAACAAAACGATACAGTACATTTATTCATCTTTAAAAATAATTTGGGAAGCTATTATATTTTTGCATCAGAAATACATATTTTCCAACAAATACTGAGAACCTATTTTGTGCTAGGGTCTATTCAAGGTGCTGAGCATCATTCCTGCCCTTATAGAGCTTATATTCTGTGAGGGAAAGAAAATGCTGAGAATAAACAAGCACACAATAGCATATCTGAAGATGATAAGGTTTAAAGTGATACATGAAGCAAAAACGACAGGTGGTTAGGGTTGGTGATAGCGTTCATCTGAGGAGAGAATCAGGGAAAGTAAAGGAGTGAGCCAAGAATGTAGCCAGTGGAAGTGGTGTCTAGGTGGTGGAATAACAGGTATAAAGTCCTTACGTGCTTATCATGTTTGGGAAGCAGCAAGGGGACTGGAAGAGCTATAAGAGAATATGGAAATGGGAGAATGATTAGGGATGAAGAGAATGATGAAGTAGTAGTTGTTTAGTCACTAAGTCATGTCTGACTCTTGAGACTCCAAGGACAGTAGCCTGCCAGGCTCCTCTGTCCATGATATTCTCCAGGCAAGAATATTGGGTTGCCATTTCCTTCTTCAGGGGATCTTCCCAACCCAGGAATCGAACCAGGGTCACCTGCATTGCAGGCAGACTCTTTACTAACTGAGCTATGAAACCAGCTCCCAAAAGACGCCTTATATTATTTTTCAGACAGAGCTCTATAAGCCAGACTCAGGCAAAGATAAATAACAGTCCATTTTGATCTTGGGAATGTTGGACAAAGAAGAACTCTGTTTGGCCATCTCTGTTTGAATGATGTACTGGGTGCCAGATAATGTAAGGCCTTTCCAGACTTTGTAAGCTTATTGTCTTTTACTCCAAGTAAACCAGAAATGAATTGGAGGGTTTGGGGAAGGAAGTGAGATAATCTCATTTCTGAAGATAACTGTAGCTATGTTGCAGAAAACACTCTTAAGATGGATAAGACAAAGTTGGTAAGTGAATTCTGAAGCTACTGTTATTATATAATCTAGTTGAGTTATATAATCTAGTGGCAGCTTGAAAACCAGGTTGCTGTCTGTAGAGGTGAAGTGAAGAGTGGCTAGAATTTGAGACTTTTCTGAAGGTAGAGAAGACAGGGTTTATTAATAGATGGGATGTTGGTGGTAATAGAAAGTGGCAAATCAAGGAAGAATCCAAAGCTTTTCACTAAGATGGGGAATACTGCATGGGGAAGAGACTTTGGAAAGGGAAACCAGAATTTCAGTTTGGGATATGTTATGTTTGAGATAACTTTGAGACATATAAAAGAATCATTTCACTAGGAACTTAGGTACATGAGCTTGGAGTTCCGGGGAGAGAACTATGCTAGAGAACAGATTTAGGGGTAATCAGTATATAGGTGGTATTTAAAGTAATGAAACTGGATGAGATCCTCTAGTAAATGATGAAAAGATAAACAGATGTCTAAGCTTCAGAACATAAAAGAGGAGATTAAAAAAAAAAGATGACAACAACAGAGAATGTAGAGTTCTGAAGAAAGTGTTTGAAGGAAGAGAGAACAATCAGTTTTGTCAAATGCAACTGATAGGTCAATTAATTTAAGGGCTGAGAATTCAATTACGAAATGGGCAGGGGGTGAACTACTGCTCTGATCAGAGGAGCTTTGAGCTTTGGTGGAATGATAAAAGTAGAAGGCCAGTAGGTTCAAGAAGAAGAGGAATTGAAGACAGTAGTGGAGACGATGCTTTCAAAGAGCTTCTCTGAGAAGGGGCACAGAGGATTGGGGAAGAGCTAGAAGGGACAGTGGGGTCAAGAGGGTTTTTTTTTTTTTTTCTTTTAATACACAGGAGAAATTATAACATGGATGTATATTGATGAAAAAGATCAAGTTGAAAGGGAAAATTAACAATACTAGGGGTGGAGGAATTGCAGAAACTATGTTCTTGAGGAAGTGAAAGTGTTAGTCGCTCAATTGTGTCTGACTCTTTGTAACCCCATGGACTGTAACCCGCCAGGCTCCTCTGTCCACGGCATTTNGAAAAAGATCAAGTTGAAAGGGAAAATTAACAATACTAGGGGTGGAGGAATTGCAGAAACTATGTTCTTGAGGAAGTGAAAGTGTTAGTCGCTCAATTGTGTCTGACTCTTTGTAACCCCATGGACTGTAACCCGCCAGGCTCCTCTGTCCACGGCATTTTCCAGGATACTGGAGGAGGTTGCCATTTCCTTCTCCAGGGGATTTTCTCAACTCAGGGACTGAACCCGGGTCTCCTGCATTGCATGCAGACTCTTTACCCTCTGAGCCACCAGGGACACTCTTGAGGGGATGAAGGGGGATGGAATTCATGGACCAGTGAGCAAGGTGGCTGCAGCCAGCTTTTCCATAGTAACCAGAGGAAAGGTGAAATATGTGAGCAGAGGAATAAGCTGGCAGAGAGGAGGAGAGTGCTTATTAAATCTCTCTTCTAATTTCTTTTATTCTTTCAGTGAAATGGAAAGCAAGGACGTCCTCTGAGAGTGAGATGAGGCAGGAAGTGTTGGAGACTTCAGAGTATAAAAGAAAGTGTGAGATAATCATCCAGTAGAGAGAGAAAGTAAATGTCGGAGAGAAACATCATGTTATTATTAACATAATATATTAATATAAAATCTTGTTAAACATAACAATACACTAACTAGATGAAGGGTATATAAGGTCATAAATTTAAATTCAGACCACCTCTGTTTTTTCAGCCACTGTCAGCTGTGCAGGTGTCACCACATAGACTGAACAATGGGTTTCACCAAGGTTGAGGTTGGCATGGGAATACTACAGATGTAATATTCAAAAAGGGGCAAGGTATGCAAAGGTGTCTACAGATGTAATATTCAAAAAGGGGCAAGGTATGCAAAGGTGTGATTATCATTATGGACTATGGAAGTTAAACCAGATAAAGTGTGAAGTGAGGGCACAGAGGGGCAGTGGATAATCAAGTGGATCTGGGATCAGAGGTTTGCAGAGCTGTTGGATCAAGTGACTAAAGTGGGTGAGGTAGAAAGTTAGGAAATGCTATGATGTCTGAATTTGAGATTTTAGAGGATATGCTGTTACTAAGAATGACAATAAGACTCTTGAGAGTCCCTTGGATTGCAAGGAGATCCAACCAGTCCATTCTAAAGGAGATCAGTCCTGGGTGTTCTTTGGAAGGACTGATGCTAGAGCTGAAACTCCAGTACTTTGGCCACCTCATAAAAAGGGTTGACTATTGGAAAAGACCCTGATGCTGGGAGGGATTGGGGGCAGGAGGGGAAGGGGGCAACAGAGGATGAGATGGCTGGATAGCATCACTGAATCGATGGGCGAGAGTTTGGATAAACTCCGGGAGATGGTGATGGACAGAGAGGCCTGGCGCGCTGCAATTCACGGGGTCGCAAAGAGTCGGACACGACTGAGTGACTGAACTGAACCGAACTGAACTGAAGAATGACAATGTCTAGGGGCATGTCCACGTGAGTAAGTGGCTGAAGTAAGATTAAAGGACATGATCATTGGAGTAGAAGAGGCCATGGTACTGTGAGTTCAGAATGTTGGAAAGATCATTTTCATGGGTATTTGAATCTTTAATACCTGTTAGTGTGAGTGATCTGCAAATCCGCAGATGATGACAGCAAAGAGAGACAGCAGTTGAAATGCCTCGATGGCAGGAACTTCAAAGCTGGAGTGTTCCAGGAGGGAGAAGAATGTTCTGGAAGTGACTCGATTCATCTCCAGAACTTGTATATAGGAGGTGTGGAAAGTAAATAGGTCATACTTGAGGGAGACACAGAGTTCTCAGGGAAAGATCAGATTTCAGTAAGAGTAACAAGATGCAAGGACCTTGAAAAGACTGAGGATATACACTTTCTCTCTCTCTGTTCAATGCAATTTCCTTTTAAAAATTAAGAAAAAAGTTTTAAAAAAGAGATTAAGAAGTGTACCTTTTACTGCAAACTGCCTGTCTTTTAAGAATGTTGCCATCCTTCATTTACTACATTAGCTGGAGACTAAATGTTTATGAAGTAATCTATATTTCCCTTAAAAAGCATAGATTTTTTTGTAATAGAAATTTCAGTTGAATGCTCTAATGAACTGTAATGTAAGACATATGAGCTAATTAATCTAGAAGGCTGATACAAGAACAAGATTTTTTTGGTAGCCAGTCAGATGCTCTGTGTATGACTATCTGAACAGATAAGGATCAGTATTATGTAAATAAAACAGGAAAAGCAAGGTAACTTGGATACACAGTTGTCTCCCTAAAAGTAGTTTCTTTTTTTTTTCCAAATGAGGATAATCACTTACAATTACATGGATTGACTTTCAAATAAGACGTCTGAAGACAGATGACTTCATTTAGATTTAAAAAAACTCAGTTTCATACACACAACAACTTGAAGGGATCTCAAGGAACTTATTTTGAGTGAAAAAAGCCAAGGCTGCTTTGGTTCCATTTTTATAACATTCTTGAAATAACACAATTATAAAGATGGGAACAGGTTAAGGGTTAGGAACTGGAGGGAAGGGTGAGTATGACTACAGCGGGCAGCAAGAAGGAAACTTGTGGTTATGAAACAGTTCTGTATTTGATTGTGGTGGTAGTTACCTGAAGCTACACATGAGATAAAATTGCATAGAACCATACACACACACACATCCATGTGTAAATGGTGACATCTAAATAAGCTCTATGGATGATACTATTGTCAACTTCCTGGTTCTGTTACTGTGCAATAATTACACAAAGTATCAATAATAGATGAGGAAGAATGAAGTATTCATGGAGGTTTCCCTGTATATTTATGGGCAACTTCATGTGGAAATACAAAAGTAAAAGTTTACAAAAGTTCTGCTAGCTTTCCCAAGAAACACAAAAACCAAGAAATCATAAGAATCAATGGATGCATGATATAGAAATAAAATAGTGAGTGAAGAATGGTATGAAATTCAAGAGTGACACTTAAAGAAGTCTTCCTATTTTCATATTGCTTAATAGAAACAATTGACTGCCATTCCAATTGACTTTTCTATATTTAAGAAACTAGGAAATTACTTTTAATACTTTCCACAAATTTTTATTTTCTTGGCTCCAAAATCACTGCAGATGGTGACTGCAGCCATGAAATTAAAAGATGCTTGCTCCNAGAAACAATTGACTGCCATTCCAATTGACTTTTCTATATTTAAGAAACTAGGAAATTACTTTTAATACTTTCCACAAATTTTTATTTTCTTGGCTCCAAAATCACTGCAGATGGTGACTGCAGCCATGAAATTAAAAGATGCTTGCTCCTTGGAAGAAAAAATATGACAAACTTAGACAGCATATTAAAAAGCAGAGACATTACTTTGCTAACAAAGGTCTGTCTAGTCAAAAGTATGGTTTTTCCAGTAGTCATGTATGGATTTGAGAGTTGGACCATAAAGAAAACTGAGCGCTGAAGAATTGATGCTTTTGAATTGTGGTGTTGGAGAAGACTCTTGAGAGCCCCTTGCACTAGAAGAAGCTCAAACCAGTCAATCCTAAAGGAAATGAACCCTGAATATTCATTAGAAGGACTGAGGCTGAAGCCGAAACTCCAATACTTTGGCCACCTGATGCAAAGAACTGACTCATTAGAAAAGATCCTGATACTGGGAAAGACTGGAAGCAGGTGGAGAAGGGGATGACAGAGGATGAGATGGTTGGATAGCATCACTGACTTGATGGACATGAGCAGGGTCCTGGAGTTGGTGATGAACGGGGAAGTACTGCAGTGCATGAGATTTCAAAGAGTTGGACACGATTGAGTGACTGACTGACAAATTTGTCTTATCAACCGATCTACTGAGTTTTTTTGCTACACTCTTGACATGATTGTCTTTGGAAATGGCTTCCATACAATATATGTTTCAATGCAGAAGTACTGTTAATGCTGCTTTTAGCAGATAATGATAGTGATATGGTCCATTGCTTTTGTTTTTGCCTCGAGTGTTTGGAAGTTCAGAGTTAATACATAAGAAATACAAAAAGGTTTTCAGAGCAAAAGGGCTAAAACCCTAAAATACAAAAAGTTCAGAGCAAAAGGAATTACTTTCATACATAAGTACATAAATAAGATAAAGATTTTCAAAATGTCATTAGAGGTAAATGAGGAGTACTCTGTCACTTACCTTGACTTTGGTTCTTCTGCGGCCCTCTCAATTTCAGTCTTTCAGGAATTAACTGTATCTTGTTACCACCTCTAATATGCATTTGATTTTAACCAGCTTATTTCTTCTTTCCAGAGCAACTTGCCTCTGTTTAGTCCTCTTCCAACTCAGAATATCTCTCTGAGAAAATAATCTTTTTAGTTTCATGAGTTACCTAAAGGAAAAATGGGGAAAGATGTCTATAGCAGGTCCAGGTCCTAAGAAAGAGTGCAGCTTTTCTTAAGGCAACCTATTACTAACATGTTCACAAGACTATGTGCTAGTGTTTGGGTGAAGTTATTTATTTAAATTTTTACAATCATAGTATTCAGAAGGGAAAATCATAGTATTCTGAAGAGAAAGAATCTGCTTAACTTCATGCAACCAGTCAGGAATGGACCCAAGGGCCTACAGTACACCTTCAGTGAATTTTTTCAAATATTTCATGAGGTTGGGAAATGAATTGTTCAGATGCATACACATTATGACACTAATAAGTTGTGTAATAATTTTTAAATGAAAGGAATAATTATACTTTGAAATTTAATTGTAATAAAACTAGTCTTTGAAAGTATGCTGCAATAATGGGGAGATTATATCTAAATTTAAATCTACATTTTCATCAATATCAATTTTTTCTATTTATATACTTTAAAAGATCCCATATAATTAAGCACTATTATGTGAAGAAACTTTCATTATAAAATGTTTTCTATGTCCTTGTGGATAGCAGATGATAACAATAATTTACATTATCCACTGCTTTTATAGTTTCGCAAATATACTTATTCCGTATTCACAAAAACCAAGTGAAATAAGAAAAAATTGGTTTTGGCATCATTTTGTAGCTTAGAAAACTGGCCACAGCCTGGTGGTCCTGTGGTTAAGAATCCACCTGCCAATGCAGGGGATACAGGTTTCATCCTTGGTCAAGGAACTGAGATCCTACATGCCCCAGGGCATCCAAGCCCAGGTGTCACAACTATTGAACCTGCACTCTAGAGGCTGTGTGCTGAAATGAGAGAAGCTAACACAATAAAGTCCACTTGCCACAACTAGAGAGTAGCCCCAGGTCACCGCAACTAGAGAAAGCTGGCTCAGCAAAAAAGACCCAGTGCAACCAAAAAGAAATAAATAATTAATTAAACAAGACCTGTTCTTTGAAAACAAACAAGCAAAAACTGGTCATGGCCATAACCAGTGGCAATTAGAACCCAAGTCTTCTGATGTTGAATTTAATGTTCCTCTGACTAAATCAAGTCAACAAATGTTGCTTAACCACCTGTAATGGAACAAGTTGTATCACCATGCTTTTTGCCACTCCATTAATAAGACCTGGCATATCTAAGGTGTAGGAGAATACAGTCCAAGATGAATATGGACCTTAGAAGTACACTTTATAGCTGGCAATATTTATTACTTACTCTTACTTCAATTATGGAGCAAGGTGTTATTCAAAATATAAAATATTTTTTTCAGAAAGGATTTTATAAAAATTACATCAAACATTCGGATACTATATAGGACTATTTAATGACAGTAAGGTTTTAACTTCTGTCATATCTATAAATTATGTGAGAGGGCTCACCCAAAGTTTCTTTGCATGAGGACCTAGAAGCTCCTGGGGTTACTCACTGAGGAAGAAATGAAGTCTTGCACCATACATTGGTTAAGTAAGAAAGCCTAGGTTTTCTGTTTGGGGGCTGGAAGGAAGGATGGTTCTGAGTCCTACATGATGCCTATTCCTTGATTTGCTTCCTTATTCTAGCCCCACTAAATGAATGCGTGCACCCTAGGGTATGTCCACCCTTGTGCCCACCCTTATGCACTCTTATGCAAACTGGCACAACTAGAAAAAGCACCTCCTTTTGGCAGGTGCACCAGGGCTTCCCTGGTGGCTCGGACAATAAAGAATCCACTCTCAATGTAGGTGACCTGGGTTTGATCCCTGGAAGATGCCCTGGAGAAATGAGTGGCTACCCACTGGGAATGGTTACCCACTCCAGTATTCTTGCCTGGAGAATTCCATGGACAGAGGAGCCTGGNACAATAAAGAATCCACTCTCAATGTAGGTGACCTGGGTTTGATCCCTGGAAGATGCCCTGGAGAAATGAGTGGCTACCCACTGGGAATGGTTACCCACTCCAGTATTCTTGCCTGGAGAATTCCATGGACAGAGGAGCCTGGCAGACTGCTGTCCATGGGGCTGCAAAAAGTCAGATACAACTAACACTTTCACCTTTTATTTTATTTTTTTTTGCAGATGCAGTCCTAGGAGCTCAGGGCTCAGGGGCCTATCAAGATGATGTAGTCTTTGTTTGAAGAAAAAGCCTTCTCCTCTAAGGAGGTGAAGCCCTTTACCAATGAGTTGGCCCACAGTGCAAGAGCTGACAGCTACTCAGCTCTTACATTTGGGCACAAATGTACAGTCATGTAGTGCTCCATACCTGAACAAAACCTGTGCTGTGCTAAGTTGCTTCAGTCTTGTCTGACTCTGTGCAACTCTACGGACTATAGCCCTCCAGGCTTTTCTCCAGGGGATTCTCCAAGCAAGGATACTGGAGCCAGTTGCCATTTCCTTCTCCAGGGGATCTTCCCAACCCAAGGATCAAACCTCCGTCTCTTACATCTCTTGCATTGGCAGGCAGGTTCTTTACCACTAGTGCCATCTGGGAAGCTTAATTTCATTTAAACTGTAAAATATTGACCACGACAGTAGTAGTATGTATACAGACTCTTTAATAGCATTTAACGTAAGGGGAGAATGGCATTGGCTCCTACTTAAAAAAAAAAATAATTAATTATTTTTGGCTGTGCTTCTGAAAGAGATGGGAATACCCGACCACCTGACCTGCCTCTTGAGAAATCTGTATGCAGGTCAGGAAGNCAGAGACATTACTTTGCCAATAAAGGTCCATCTAGTCAAGGCTATGGTTTTTCCAGTGGTCATGTATGGATGTGAGAGTTGTACTATAAAGAAAGCTGAGAAATGAAAAACTGATGCTTTTGAACTGTGGTATTGGAGAAGACTCTTGATAGTGCCTTGGACTGCAAGGAAATCCAACCAGTCCATCCTACAGGAGATCAGTCCTGTGTGTTCATTGGAAGGACTGATGTTGAAGCTGAAACTGCAATACTTTGGCCACCTGATGAGAAGAGCTAATTCATTTGAAAAGACCCTGATGCTGGGAAAGAGTGCAGGCGGGAGGAGAAGGGCATGACAGAAGATGAGATGGTTGGATGGCATCACCAACTCAATGTACATGAGTTTCAGTAACCTCCGGGAGTGGTGATGGACAGGGAGGCCTGGTGTGCTGCAGTCCATGGGGTTGCATAAAGTCGCACACAACTGAGTGACTGAACTGAACATTTTGGAGACAAAAGGACATCAGACAATATCAGATACATGGACCCATATACCTGCAAGAGAACAATGGTTATTAAGCAGCCCAGGGAAGGTAGAAGCCAAGTGACCCCAGGAAGGGCCTACATTACCCTACTCCACAGTTGTTCCATTGGGTTCTGGTAGCCAAATTGCATTTTTCCGAAGTCTATCTGCATTTACTCTAATCAAGCCACTTGTGTTGAGGAAAAAGCAACCTGATGTATTTTTGCCCAGTGCACAGACTCTCACTGGTCAGCTAACACCATTTAGGACATATCAATTATTTCCTAATCTCCACTGCTTGGCAACACATACAGTTACTCATCTTTTGCTGGTTTCTGGAAAAGAAGATTTAGATTCGAGAGATTCACAAGAACAATGGCTGGGGGGAGGGGTGTGAGTGGAGTTGTTCATTGTCTTGGATTGTCTTTCCATGGGTTAGGGCCTGGATGCCTTCCTTACTCGAGTGTAATGTACCCATGGAGCAGTCCCCTAAAACTGCAGGGAAACATGGATGGTTCAGTTCCGTTCAGTCACTCAGTTGTGTCTCACTCTTTGCCACCCCATGGACTGCAGCATGCCAGGCTTCCCTGTCCATCACCAACTCCAAGACATTGCTCAAACTCATGACCATTGAGTTGGAGATGCCATCCAACCATCTCATCCTCTGTTGTCCCCTTCTCCTCTTGCCTTCAATCTTTTCCTGCATCAGGGTCTTTTCCAGTGAGTTGGCTCTTTGCATCTGGTGGCCAAGGTGTTGGAGTTTCAGCGTCAGCATCAGTCCTTTCAATGCATATTCAGGGTTGGTTTCCTTTAGTATTGACTGGTTTATCTCTTTGCAGTTCAAGGGACTCTCAAGGGTCTTCTCCAACACCACAGTTCAAAAGCATCAATTCTTCAGTGCTTAGATTTCTTTATGGGTGGTTAGGCTCACCAAGTGGGGTCTGTTTCTATTACAAGTGAGCTGATCTTGCAGACTGTTGGTTTTCCCAGTTTTTTTGTGCACCGAGGCTCCCATGGGACCTGAGAGGGGCATGGGGCTGGTGCTGGCTCATTGCGTGATGTTGTGTCAGCGCATGACTGTCTACTCAGCTGGAATGTGCTGGGCTAGTGCCTACTTTATGGAAGGGTGGGTAACCTCCTGGCACTAATTAGGCTAGAGGGAGGATTCCAAAATGGTTCTTGCCTGTGCCAGTACCACTGCTGTCAAATGTGCTCCTCAAATTTACTGCTGCCAGCATCTCTGTCCTCAGGGGGAGTCCCAAGATTATTCTTCTCTCTTTGGGAAGGTTTCCAAGATGAACAAATGGGTCTGACTAAGGCTCATTTCAAACTACTGCCTCTCACTGTAATTCAAAACATGTGAAATTTTATGCACACCCTTTGAGAGCAGTCTTTTTTTTCGATAGCTTTCTAGTTTCTTCTGAACCTAAGTCTCACTATGTTCTGGGGGCTTGTTTTCATGGTGAAGGACACATAGGCTGGAAATCCCAATATGCAGCTTGGAATTCCTGCCCTTTAGGGAGGACTTTACAGTTGTGCATGCATGCGTGCTCAGTCATGTCCAACTCTTTTGTGACCCCATGGACTATAGTCCACCAGCCTCCTCTGTCCATGGGATTATCCTGGCAGGAATACTGGAGTGGGTTGTCATTTCCTGCTCCAGGGGATCTTCCCGACCTGGGAACTGAACCTGTGTCTCCTGCATTGGCAGATGGATTCTTTACCACTGAGTCAGTGATATCCCTTCTATTTGTGGGTTGCTGATTAGAGTCCTGACTATGTCATGTCTCTGCCCCTCCTATCATCTCACTGTGATTCTTTCTTTATGTCTTTACCAGTGGAAAATCTGTTCTGTTAGTTTTCAGGTTGTTTTCATGGTTGCTCCATAGGTAGTTGGTCATTTTGGTGTGTGTGAAGAGTTGAATTCAGGATCTTCCTACTCTGCCATCTTGATTGCCCTAACCTCTATTATTTTTTTAAAAGTTCAACTGTACTAGAAGGATTTCTAGTGTTATTTGGAGTATTTATGGACAACCTAAAGATCTGCCCCCAGAAAATCTGAATTTATCTTTTTTCAGCATGTCCACCCCTATTTTTGCAGGCCTGGGACAAGAGTTCAAATTGAGGTCTACTTATCGTAAATTTAAAATGATTAAAAGTTATCAATCAAATTAACAAACTTACATAATGTATACTCTGGTACTCCCTTGACAAATACAGCTTCATAATAGCTTGGAAGGCCAAGTTATACTTCTTGGATTCCTAGGTGATACGGTGGCCCGCCCTCCTTCAGTTCCCACCTCCAGTTCCATCCTGCACTGCAGGGATCTTAACGTTAATTCTATCCTCACTTGAAGCAAAACAAAATAAAAACAGTTGATTTTGGCCATCTCTTGGTGTTTTGTAGTCTTCTTTAGGAGGGTAGACCTAGGAAGAATCCCATATATTCCTGAAAGAAAGCTTGGGGCCATTTGGGCAAGGAAGTCCGGGGTCGTGGGTATAGAGAGTGTGTAGAAGTGGGGGCATTGTTTCCAGCAGTGGCATGCTCTATTTCTGTGTGGACTCCTTGACTCTGGGGGAGAACCAGACTGTGAGGTAGACAGTGTGAGGTACAGGACACGGCAACGTTGGCCCTAACCGAAGAGTGGTTCCGCCTCTCAGTGTCACGGTAAGAGCAGACTCTGGCCAATCACAATGTAGGAGCTGGCAAACGAAGGACAAAGTAGGGTAGAGCTAGTACTTTGTCCTACCATAAATTAATGAATAACTGAAAGGAAAAGTATCTTGATATGAAGTTTCCGGAAAAATTCTCAGCAGATGTTTTAAACCCCATCATCCTTCCTTTTGCACTGTCTCTCCTTGGCCTGGGGCTCACGCACCAAACTGTAAAATTGAGGTCATTGCTTGAGTTACTCCATCATTTTGCTCTTCCTTGGTTTCAAGAGAGTATGACTCTTTAATTTGGATTCCAGAAACTTGCTGTTTAATCACTTTGTTTTTAGGACTTGGTTTGTTAACTAAATCTTTGGATTCATAATTTTTCTCTCGACTTAGAATTTAAAGGAAGATATTTTCCCTTTACTCTTTTAAGTTTCAAGGTATATTTGCCACTGTGGAAAATGTAAAACATGTAAATCCAGTTAGAGAAAAAGATGTCAAGAGTTATTTTGGATACAATGTTGCTTGAGAAAAATAAAATTTTCTTTCCCTAATTTGACAATCATTGTTTATTTCATTCATAAAGAAGCAAAATTAAGTTGTGTGTGCTGTTTTAAATATACTTTAAGGCAAAAAATTAACACATAATATTACATTAATATATGTCAGGAAGGTAACTTGAATATAGTTAAAAAACAAACTTGAAAATATTTGCTTTGCTGTGCAGACTTTTCAAGTTATTTTTAACGACTGAGGAATTAAACACCTGTCACTTTCGCCAGCTGGTGTGAATGTTAAAAATCGCTGTCACTCTCTTGCCTGCTACTCTATTTTGCACCTGCTACAACTTGAGTCATGGCCATCTCACATATGGTAATTTAATAAGGATAGGTCCCATGACAATGTATTCAATATTATCTCATGGGGAGTTAAAGCAGTTTTATAAGGTCTTGAGGGTAAAATATTAAATATCAAGCTTGAGAACTAAATATTCAGTGCCTTGTGGACATCACATTTTTTCTAACTGAAAAGTATTAAAGGAGTGTCTAAGATGAGAAATTTAGCCACATGTGCCAAAACAAAAATGAGCCTTTTAGGACTGGCTTTTTTGTACCAATTGACTTCTCTACATACTGACTGTTGTAATTTTTTAAAACACATTTTATTTCCTGATGTAACAACACAAATAGGAATGTGTACTGAGGGCTGATCCATTCAGTATGTATTCGTGAGTCACATAGGGCTATTTTAATAAAATAAAATAAAATACAATTAAAAATTGAGTTCTACAGTCACACTTGCCACATTTCAAGTTCTCAGTCACCAGATGTGGCTGGCTAGTGGTTACCATATGAGACAATATAGATAGAGATTTCCATTTTTACTGAAGTTTCTATGGGATAGCGCTGTGTTAAATTTCCAAATTCTGGTATTAGGCTAACTTGACCTTAAAGATCTTGAGGCCATAGTAAATTCTCCTTCAAAAAATGATTGCAATGTCCCAATCTTATCTTGGCTACAGAGACTTAGGTCAAATTTAAAGCTGATGGCTTCTGAAATCTGAGTGACCTTTGCTAAATAAAGGAGCATGATGACCTGAAGTGCCTGACATCAGGGCAAAGCTGTTCTAGCTTCCAAAAATGTACAGGCAGGCAGGTACTTTTCAGAGATTTTAAAATCCCACATATTTTAAGATATCTCTTTAGAGAGTGGGAGAAGTATTTATCATTTCATCTCTTTTAAATATCCAGCTACTAACTTGCAAATTCTGTTTCTATTCTTAAAATAAAAAAGGGATAGGATGTGATAGGATGAAGTAAGTTTACACTGTGAATTTATTTATCAGCTGATGTTACTATTCAGAACATGTGTTAAAAGATTAAACCAAGATTTTGGGACATGGACATACAAAGTAGGAGAGAGGCTATTAATAGATAGAGTCTTGAGTAAGAGTGTCATTCCCAGAGAGGTTTTTTTAAGTAACAGCTGAAAGGTCATTTTATATTTTATCCTTGAAGACATTCAGTGAGACAGATCAAGAGCTTATTACAGTTTTCCAATAGGCCAGATTGTCACTAGAAGTGAAATAGTTCAAGCTATGTATACGATGATTTACACAAAGCTGAAGAAACATGATTTCTCTTAAATTGTCTGGATGTTATTGTTTAGTTGCTAAGTTGTGTCTGACTCTTTTGAGACCCCATAGATTGTAGCCTGCCAGGCTTATTTCCTAGGCAAGAATACTGGAGTGGGTTGCCACTTCCTTCTCCAGATTACCTTCCCGACCCAGGGATTGAATCCACATCTACTGCTTGCCACATGGATTTTTTTTACCACTGTGCCACCTGGGAAGGCCAAATTACCTGTATAATTTATATTAAACTATCTCTATCTGAATTTCCTCAGTCTTCTATTTTGCTTTTTCAATAATATGTGATTATCATTATTATTTAGTTGTTGCTCTACAGACTGTAATTATTCTCTTAAAATTTTATAATTCATCAATATTAAAAGAACTGGGATTTTGAAAAATTAGTTTCTCTAAGCAGGAAGATAAAAATGTAATGCAAAATGAACATTCCAGACTGACCAAAATTATTTATTGATTTATTATTTTAAGGATGTTCTTTGACCCATGGTAGAAAATAAAGAGGAGGGCTTGGATCTGAATTGTCAGTATTTCATCATTCTTGTCTAGATCAGCAGACACTTAGTTTTTGTGGTATGAATATAATTCAGAGAGAAACATAAAATGTATAAAAATTCAGGGAGTCCTTCAGTTTAGAATAGTACAAGTTGTTTTGTTTTTCTAAATGATGGTAAACAGATTTGGACAGTTAGTCATGGGTGTTCTTAAAATAAACTTCAGCCAGTCTTCATAAACAATGCTTGATCTATAAAGGAAAAGGGAAAAAGAGTTAGATGTTGATTGCATCTTTTCAGAAAGAAAATAGGGAAGGAAATAATGTAAAGTGAAGAGAAGAAAAAAAGCACAAAATGAACCATCAGTTCCAAGCGATGGCATTTCCTTGCTGCACAAACCTGGTTTCAAGTGCTGTACTTTGGACTGTGATAATATGCTTTTCTAGAGCAGCAATTATTAAAAAACTACTTTAATGCAGTTTTGAGTTATTCAAAGAACCTAGGATAATGCTTTTACTATTCTTATGTTCCAGTTAAATCAATAACTGCACTCTGGTTTCTTGACTCTCCACTGCATAATTATAGTACAGATAAAGATATGGTCTATTTGTTGTTTAGCTTCTAAGTCGTTTCTGACTCCTTTGTGACTTCATGGACTATAACCTGCCTTGCTCCTGTGTCCATGGGATTTTCCAGGTAAGAATTCTGGAGCATGTTGCCATTTCATTTTCTACAGAATCTTCCTGACTCAGGGACTGAACCCATATCTCCTGCATTGGCAGATTAAATGGGTTCTTTACTGCTGAGCCACCAGGGAAGCCTTGATATGGTCTATAAATGGAAGCAAAAACCTCAAAAGTTTTTTGCTTCTACACTTATACAAAAATAATCTATTTCTAAATAACCCATCTCAAGGAGTTATAATAATTTAACTCATTAATATAATATTAATTATATTAATGTGTTCTGGTTAATATGAATAATTGTTTATTCTAACTATTAATAATTAATATGAATAACTCTTTACATTAAATACAATGTTGAGAAAGCCTTATATATTAAAGAGGGAACAGATAGATACCTTGAGAGCTCCGTTTAGTTAGACATGATGTGCTTGACAAAAGCTGTGGGGATAATACAGCTTAGAGTTAGAAAAGAGTCAAATTTAATAATTAAAAAAAAACCAGTATGATAAGTTAACTTAATTCTAATTATTCTTAGCTGTAACTCTAGAGTTATTTAAACTCTATTTTAGTTAAACTCTGTATAGCCCACTATTCCTAATACTAGATTTACGGCTTTTTCCCTGATTTTGTAAATTTGGCTTTTTAAGTGTTACATTCGCATGGTTAAATGTTTTTCTTGAAAGTATGAAAGAGTTTATAACAAAAAATGTTCCTCACCACTGTCTCCTAGCTATCTAGTTCCTTTTTATAGCTAAGTTGGTGGAGTTATTATGCTTGCTTAGCAAGCATACAGGAGTGGGTAAGCCTTTCCTTTCTTCACGGGGTCTTCACAACCCAGGGATCGAAGCCGGGTCTTCCACACTGAAGGCAGGTTCTTTACCATCTAAACCACACGGGAAGCCCCCCCAAATACAAATATATATTATATGATTTTTTTACACAGATGATGGCAGTTCTACAAACCCTTTTGCTCTTATTTTTTTCACTGCATAATGTACTGCCTTAGAAATATTACCATAACCATAAATAAGGATGTCCTTGTTCTTTTTTAGAGCTGTGGGGAATATCATTGTGTAGATGTACCAAAATCTATTTGATGCATTCTATATTGTTGGACATTGTTCTTTGTTGTTGTTGTTTAGTTGCTAATTGTGTCTGACTCTTTGTGACCCTATGGACAGTTGCCTGCCAGGCTCCTTTGTTCATGGAATTCTCCAGGCAAGAAAACTGGGTTACTATATCCTTCTCCAGGTGACCTTCCCACTTATGGCAGTAACTGAATATAAAACGTTGTTTACAGAAAAAAGTAAAGTTTAACCAAGGTTGTCAGTGTAGATATGCTTAGCTGAGTATTTTCTTTTTCTCCTATCCTTTCCTGTCCTCTTCTCTTCTCTCTTTTCCATTTCTTTTCCCTCCCTTCTTCTCCCCTCTGTGTTTCTTTTCTTCCTTTATCCAAGTTATTAGACTTTGTAAGTCCATACTGACATCAAAGCTATCAACATACTTTATTGAGATGTGGTGAGATTAGTCTTTTTGGAAGGGTGGATAAGTTTCTCAGTTTTATTGCAACATTTCAAATTTACCAGTTATATCATGCAGTTTTAACTTGTATCTTTATTTTCGGTGGTGCATTGCTTTTCAGACCCTCTGGGGTCAACTGGTGGCAGGAAATAGATAATTGGATACTATGAGATAAATTTCATTTAAGCAAGAACACCAGATAAGGAGAACTAAATTTTAGCACCAGCCTTGCTATTAATTATGTGACCTTCACTAAGTAGCTAAACATCTTCGGCACTCAGATTCCTCATTTTCATCACTGCTTGCTGCAAAGGATTTTGTGATACCTTCAGTTGTAATATTAAAGAATTAATATTACATTTAATATTAAAATTTGTTCTGATACAAATGCTATTTTACAGAGGTGTTGTGAAGATCTAGTAAGATGGCTGATTCAGGTTGATATATGGCATAAACCAATATAATCTTGTAAAGCAATTTTCCTCCAATTAAAAATTAAAAAAAATTTTTTTAAAGATCTAATAAAAAAGTAAAAACACATTTTAATCTGTATAACAGTGCACAAAAATGTTAAAACCCACGGAAATAAAGTTTATCTATATAGTCAGATCCTTACAAGATATCTTTTTAGGGTTATTGTGTAATTGGTTGATAATAAATAACATGTGTATGTTCAATAAGAGAGTAGAGAAAAATAAGTTGTTTTAAACTTAAAAAGGCATCCGCCATCAACCCAATCAGTTCAGAGTTGCTATAACCACCAGAGCACATGAAATTATACCTTCATAGTTGATGCAGCCGTTGGAGTCTTCCTGACCTGCCATCAGGGCTTCCACTTCTTCTTCTTTCATCTTTTCACCTGATGAAACAAAACTCTTTGTTCAAGAAGAAACCCAGAGAATATTCTCAAAATTCCACCATAAGTGATAAGATTTGGACTCCTGGAGACCTCTTGTAGGATAGACACCAAGACTCCTGTTCCTTTGGCAGGAAGTTTGCCAATAAATTGGTTTTGAATAAATGAATTAAATGCACATTATACCTGATCATCCACACTCTATCCCGTAAGAACTACAATGCCATATGTTACTTATTCATTACCAATAATTCAAGTTATTAAGACTATTTCCCCCAAATAAACTCACTGACACTGAGGCTAATTGAAATGGTCATTAACTTTTGACTATTCCTTTTCATTTTCCCTTTCTCGTCTTTCCCCCTACTTATTTTGGTTATAACATGATTCCCCTAAGTCATGCTCCTTCCTACGTACTCTATCCTATTAAGTCCACTGAAATGAATTTTTCTTACCTAGAGTGGCTAGAACGTGACGAAGTTCAGCACCCATGACAGTGCCATTGCCTTCCTTGTCGAAGACACGCAGACCCTCAACAAAGTCTTCATAAGTGCCCTGGTCCTTGTTGTTGGAAATAGCTTGCAGCATGGGCAGAAACTGTTCAAACTCAATTTTCTTGGCATTCATCTCTGAAAGAAATTGCAATTTGGAGAGTTATCAGCTATCATAAAATGCTACCACTGAGTTACAAATTAAGCTTGAATGTTCATTCTGAATCATCAGAAAGATCTTCATACAGCTTAAATTTCAGTTGGTAAATGGCTGTTGACAGAAAGTTTGTAGCAGAGAAGAGCATGACCTCTGGAGTCCCAGTGCTTGAGCTTTTATCCTTAATTCACCATTTACAAATACGTGATCATGGGCAAGTTTCTTAACCTCTTTGTGCCTGAACTTTTTAATCTTTCAAAAGAAATACTTTGTAGTGCTATGTGAACATTAAATGAGGTAATAATGCACAGTCTATTACAGTACCTGGGAAAAACTGAGTGCTTGATCAGTGTCAGTTACTATTTTATTAGTATTGTCAATTAATAAGTACTATAAATACTAGAGAAGCAATATAGAAATATACTGATAACAAACCTATTGACATATAAATATAAGAAAACCTAGCTGAACTTTAATATGTATTCCACCATTGTTTGAGCTTTTGCAGAGCTTTCAATTTCTTTAAATTTTAATTTAAAAAAAAGAAGCCTATGAGAAGAATGTGCATGTTAAATACTTTGTGATCTCCTGACTTTGTGGTTTTAGAAGTCTGGAGATGATAAGAATTTCTTTAGTAACCTTCTGACAAGGTAAATGGTATTCATAGCAAAAGTATAAAACAGACTAATCAGATGTACACAAATAGATAAAGTTATGTACCCATAAATCAAAATTGCATTTACCAGTCTTTCCTCATAGTGTAGAAATCTAGTACATTGAGAAAATTAAATTTGAATGCTAAATAAATGAACATTTATGTAATAATTCCATTAAAGACAGAAGTTTGATAAGTTAGAGAATGGCAGTTAAGAATGAATTTGGCTAACTGAGCTCTCACTTTATCTGATGTTCTCAGCTACTTTTTGAATAAGTTATGTGGACATTTTTGTCCAAAGGAACTATAATTTGAGGACAATTCTGGCAGACTGATTTAGAGGTAGTTTTTTTTCTTAATCAACTATTTTTCTTTTGTAACAAAGGAACATAGTCTTTTCTAGAAAAAAGAGATTGCTTTTCCAGCGTTATTTTCCGTACAGTAAAGATAAACTGAGATATCTACTTGAAAAAAACTTCAGTTTTGTTTCTTCTGTTTTGTTCAGAGTGGTATTTCCCAACAGACTATTATACTTTGCCATGAACCATGGGATTAGAAAAAATTTCCTTGTTGTTGACGAATGACTAGATTACCCTACCCAGCGATCACCTCTGCAGTTTTGCCACTTACATATTCCACTAGCTTTTGCCTTAGGATTTTCCTTGGGCCACCAAATGCAGGTTTTGGCTTAAGATTTTTAATTCTTTCTAGAATTTTTATTAAGGTGCTGCTGCTGCTGCTGCTAAGTCTCTTCAGTCGTGTCCGACTCTGTGCGACCCCATAGACGGCAGCCCACCAGGCTCCCCTGTCCCTGGGATTCTCCAGGCAAGAACACTGGAGTGGGTTGCCATTTCCTTCTCCAATGCATGAAAGTGAAAAGTGAAAGTGAAGTCGCTCAGTCGTGTCCTACCCTCAGCGACCCCATGGACTGTGGCCTTCTAGGCTCCTCCATCCATGGGCAAGAGTACTGGAGTGGGATGCCATTGCCTTCTCCATTTATTAAGGTATCATCTGTCTATTCTTAATTAAGATAGCCAAGTTTCTTTTAAGATGGTCACAAAAGCAGGGTATATTTAGATAGCATGATGATGATGATATTAGCATTAGATATTGTTTCCTTTCATTAACATGAAATTATGCTTATGAATTCTCAAAGGAAGGTTAATTTATCTTATGGAGGAAAAAACTGAGACTAGATAGCCAATAAACACAGTTACCATCAGGAGTAAATTAAATCCTATTCTATGGGAATTGTTTCTCAATAACCCTCTCTCTCTTATACATACACACACTCCCACACATGCACACACACTCGCAGCTTCTTGGAAAAACATGTGGTTACCTTCATTACTGGGGTTTCCCAGCACCTTCTTGACCTCTGCATTGGTGGGATTTGTGCCCAGAGCCCGAAGGACATCACCAACCTGGCTTAAGGTGATCTTGCAATCACCTGTTCTGTCGTACAGGAGAAACGCCTCCTTGAATTCTGCAAGAAGCAAGAAACATTTGGTTGCTTTTTTTCTGCCTCAAACTTATAAAGAAACCCAAACTTCATCAAAGATCCAGTTCAAACTCTCCTCTATTTTATAACTTTTGCCAGTCTCTTAAGTTGCTATCTTTGGAATTTCCCTTTTCTAAGTTCAATGTCAACCCTCTTTGACATTTCTTTTTGGGACTGTTTAAAAGCTGCTGCTGCTAAGTCACTTCAGTCGTGTCCAACTCTGTGCAACCCCATCGATGGCAGCCCACCAGGGTCTACCAACCCTGGTATTCTCCAGGCAAGAACACTGGAGTGGGTTGCCATTTCCTTCTCCAGTGCATGAAAGCGAAAAGTGAAAGTAAAGTCGCTGATTCGTGTCCGACTCTTCACGACCCTATGGACTGCAGCCTACCAGGCTCCACTGTCCATTGGATTTTCCAGGCAAGAGTACTGGAGTGGGTTGCCAGTGCCTTCTCCGTATTTTAAAGCAGTCTTTCTAATTTCAAGTCATATTTTCAGTTCAGTTCAGTCACTCAGTCATGTCCGACTCTTTGTGACCGCATGAATTGCAGCACGCCAGGCCTCCCTGTCCATCACCAACTCCCGGAGTTCACTCAAACTCACATCCTTCGAGTCAGTGATGTCATCCAGCCATCTCATCCTCTGTCGTCCCCTGTTCCTCCTGCCCCCAATCCCTCCCAGCATCAGACTCTTTTCCAATGAGTCAACTCTTCACATGAGGTGGCCAAAGTACTGGAGTTTCAGCTTTAGCATCATTCCTTTCAAAGAACACCCAGGACTGATCTCCTTTAGAATGGACTGGTTGGATCTCCTTGCAGTCCAATTATTAGATATGGAAATTGAGAATCCTCATCATATTTGTTCATATCTCCTTCATCTGCCTTGGAAACAGGACTGGGTTAAGAAATTCTGATGCCTGGAGAAATCTTAAGAATTCCTCATAAAATCCCTCATATAATTAACCAAGTTAATAAAATTTCAAGAAAACAAACATTCAGTTGGGGTTGTGTCATGTTAGGTTAACCCAAACATCTCAAATTAAATAGAAAAACTTCTCTTGAGGTACAAACTTCCTAGACTCTCTTCTTAACTAATTTTCTTCAGGAGTAACTTCATTTTTCAGGAAAATTTTAGAAAGATGACACAAATTTCTAAGTTCTCTGGTGTCCTTTAACCATCGATGCATGACTTTAATAGGCTCCTAGAGTTGGACATGACTGAAGCGACTTAGCAGCAGCAGCAGCAGTGTAACAGAGTCAGATGGAAGCATATTTATTTGAATCTATTGCTATAGTGATTGCTTTAAACTTTATATTTTTCAGGTATGACATATGATAACATGTTGCTATATTAGTTTTATTATACAGATACATATTTTTAATTTAAAATTTTGTGGAGATAATTGTAGATTCACATGCAGTTTTATGAAATACAAAGAGATCTCTTAAATACTCTGTCTGGGGGAAATACTGTTTCCCCCAATAGTAGTATTTTTCAAAATTATAGTATATGATATATATACACTATATACCTATGTATATGATCATAACCAGAATATTCACATTGATAAAGTCCACCTATTTTACTCAGATTTCCCTAGTTGTACTTGTATTCATGGGTGTATGTAAGTACACATTTTAAAAGTGTTGTCTGTTTTTATAAGTCACTCTGTTGATTGTGTGCATGTGTGCTAAGTCACTTCAGTCTTGTCCAACTCTTTGTCTCCCTATGGACTGTAACCCACCAGGCTCCTCTGTCAGAGGGATTCTCTAAGCAAGAATACTGGAGTGGGTTGCCTTGCCGTCCTCCAGGGAATCTTCCCCACACAGGGACTGAACCCACCTCCTTTATGTCTCCTGCACTAACAGGCGAGTTCTTTTTTTGTTGTTGTTACCACTAGTGCCACCTGGGAAGCCCCATTCTATGCCCTAAATTTGGTCACTTTCCTTTGATAGAATTGGTTTTGCCTTTCATGATTACATTAACCCCAAATTAAGAAGTGTACACCAAAAAGACAGAAAGAGGTGCTACTATGGATTTAGGAGCAAATAAAGACATTTTAATTGAAACTACAAAGCTAAACTGAATCACTTTTCCTGGCAAACCTAAAAGTACTGGTGGGGATCTGTTGGAGTTTAATACCGACACTCAACTCATTTGTGAATGAGCTGGTAGAAGTGAAAGCATTCTTTTTAGGCCATTAGTGGCCTCAGATCAGGAGATGCTATCTAGGTAGATGACTCAGAAAAATATCTTAACTATCCCTTTATCTTCTAATCCAAGACTACTAGACATTGAATTCACAATCAACTATAGATCATGTTACCACTCTTTGCTGAAACGTCCCCCTCAAATTCTATTCAAATTGACATCACAGATAATTTCCCTTACCTAAAAGACATGCTGTAGGTCCTGTGGGGTCATTAGTCAAATGTAATTTTTCATCTTTCTAAGGGAATTGTGAAACTGAACTGCTCTTATTACTGGCTCCAGGCTTTCAAGCAGATTGCTCAGAGGGCTCCCTATTACCCTGGTCAGATGCTGATATAGAAAAAGGGTTTTATGGGCTGTAATGGAATCTCTTTGACATTAACTCTTGTTGATTTAAAGGCCAAGAACAGAAAGATATTGCTCTTCTTACTCCAGGTTTTTAAAGCTTAGTTATTCCCTTGAAGAGTCTAAAACATGGGTTAGCCAATGACTGTCTACAGGCTGGCCGTCTCTTTTTGTAAATAAAGTTTGATTGGAACATAGCCATGCCCATTCATTGATGTATTGTCTGTGGATGTTTTCATACCTCAGGGACAGAACTGAGTTGTTTCTACAGAGACTGTAGTGCCAACAAAGGCTTAGATATTTACTATTTAGCCCTCTAGAAAAAATTTGCCAGCCCCTAGTCTAGAACAACACTGTTCTAGGATTTTTTGTGATGATTGAAATGTTCTGTATCCAGGCTTCCCAAAAAGGTAGTAGCAACCAGCTGTCCATGGCTTTTGAGCATTAAAATATGACTAGTGCAAAGCAGAAAGTAGACTTTTAAATGCATTAATTTTTACTTAATTACAGGTTAAATTTAAAAAGCCACATGCGGCAAGTGGCAACTTTTCTGGATGGCACAGGACTTAACACCTTTAGAATGCTATAATTTTCTGTGTTCTTGTCTTTACTTCAAACTTCTGATACATTCAAATAGAGCAGCTTTGAGAAAAGCTAATCATTGAAGAAGGAAACAAACAAAGTATGTCTTTACTTATTTCTTAAAATATAAGATTTCCTTTTAATTTAAAGGTCTCTTAAAGGGTTTTTAAGGCTTCTGTTTCTTGGTTCTACCATAGTCTGGCAGTCATAATGACATTGTAAGTTAGATATTTGAGAGGACTGGGATACAGTACCAGATATTGTAGAAGCATCATTAGTTAAAATAGATTAAAAATCAAGCAAGCCATAGCAGAATTACCAACTGTTTTCAAAGAAAAACTAGTCCTTTTAGTACAATGTCAAATGATCTTGAGCTGAGTCATCAAATCATCTAATTTGTCTACATGAAGGCATTGACCATGAA
The DNA here is from genome assembly GCA_006410875.1 of Neotragus pygmaeus. NCBI lineage: Eukaryota > Metazoa > Chordata > Mammalia > Artiodactyla > Bovidae > Neotragus > Neotragus pygmaeus. Next base: position 772,844 of record SJYV01023428.1, on the reverse strand, counting down.
GTAGATATAAATGAGTCTGTACTATAGCAAATATCCTTTTATTTTCTTTCCTTTTTTGAAATATTTTAACTAATGTCCAAATGTGAGGTATTCTTGACACAAGAAAAAGCTGAAAAATATTGATTCCTTTAGGTATAGAATGGAGTATAATTATTATATTCTTATGAGTATCTTCACAATTATTATATATCATAAATATATAATATACACATACTTATTTTTAAGACCAATATTTGTACAATATAACTAAAAATTTATTATTTTATTCCATTCTTTCTACAGATGTATTTTTGTCTCAATTTATTTAAGTATGTGACTCTTTTCCATTAAACATTTTGTCCTACACATTCCAGTGAAAAAACAAGATTCATAGGCCATGGGATCTCTTAGATCTAAAGACCTGAAGAAGAAACAATGAAAGTGTTAGTGAAACTATTCAGATTCTTTTGAATCTCTAGATCTCAAGTCTTGTAATTAGAAATTTTTTCTATGAAATAAATTCCTAATTAATTCAGCTAGTTTTGATTTTGATGCTATCATTAATTTTTTGGATCTTTGAGTCAGTCTCAACATCTTCTGGGAGTCTGTCCTGCATCTCTAAAGATGGACTAAGAAATGTCTAAGTTTCCTTCCACAGCTTTTTTTTTAAATAAATCATTTCCCCCCTATCTCTGAATGTACTTTCCCCCCTAAAAACACTTCACCCTCTATTTCTCTCAACTCACTGTGGTGCTTATTGAAATCATGTGTATTTGGTAACTGGGCAGTATTATAATCAATTTTATTTTCTAAAGTGAACAATTTAGACCTGCCAAGTTTCTGTTTAGGTATTTGATTAACAAATCAGCCATTCACGAGCCACATCCTTTTTGGGGGTATATGTATAGTATTACCTACTGTATCAAATTAGTTCTATTTAGAAATCAGTGAATACAAGCAATTATTTTGTACTGTTTAGCTTTTGTTTGCTTAAACCTTTGATTACTGATTATAGATGAAGGGTTCATGCTGAGAGAATTTATATTTAGAGGGATTGAGAGCATTTATATTTAGAGTGACAGCACTAGTGGGGATAATTAGAAAGAGCTAATCTCATCTCAAGGGAGTTGGTTTTCTCACATGCCATCTTTATGAGTGTGCACATATTAACAACTATATCATTTAAACTTACCATCCTGCTGTTGCTTAGAGAACTCGATCTGTTAGAAAGAAATTAACCACAAAGAATATTTTAACCAAACAAAAATGTCCTGATTTATAAATGTATCCAAGCTCATTCCCTGAGTAATCATCAAAGTAAGCTCAAAAAGTATGCCTACTTTTCAGAGTTCAGGCATAGCTTGGATACTCACAGTTTGAGCCACACAGTAACATGCCTTGGAGATGAGTATTATTTCAGAAACTGAGCAGTGCTTTGCCTACCTCTGAAGCAGAGAAGCTCAATTCACTTACCAGCAATCTGCTCAGCACTGAAGGACTGCAATGGCGAGAGAGAGGAAGAAAGAAAGAAACAACTAGTACTCTTTCAAATGCATTGACAGAAGGGAGTGCTCTCTGCTCTGAGGTTTTTAGGAAGCCGTGTAGGTGTCAGAGAATAAGTTTGCCTTAGGATACTTTTGAATCTAGGAAAAATAAGAAACTATTGCAAAACATAGTTAGGGAATATCTATCTGTATTTTAACCCATGAATCAAAAATTTAACAAATATTAAATCAAATTCTTCCTGGAACAATATCATAGTCTAAGGTGCATTTAAGATATGTCTAGTATAGATATACTATATTAAGAACTACAGACACACTGCATTAAAAAGATCACTTTAAGTCTTTCTTCTATTTAATCAGTATGTTTTACTCAATGCATCAAAAGTAGTTTATTTAATTTTAGTTATCAGTATCATTGGATTGTTTTTTCAGGTGCAATATTTTGCTATAATTGCAGAGTTTTCCCCCGTAAATTTAGATATAATAAACCTTATGAGATATAGAAAGTTGGTGAAGCATAAAGTACTTCTTTTGCAAGTAAGATGCATTTCTCTAGTTGGCATAATAGCTTGAATTAATCTTGTCTATCCTCAAGAAACCTGGATAAAAAACCAAAAGCAGATTCTACAGACTCACACTGAGTATGTTCTCTCCTCAATTTCATTCCTATCTACTATCACATCTGCCTATAAATTACAAATAATTTTCTCGTAGGACCCACCATGATGGAGCTGCTGGGCTGCAGACAGGGGTGAAGCTGAAGAGTGAGTTGAGGGCCGCTCCAGTCCCTGAGTGGGTCCTCCCTTGCTGAGGCTGCCTTTTATTTCTGGAGAAGCTGTGACCTCACAGCTAGCATCAGGTTCCAGAGAGAAGTAGCCACTCCTCTTGGAGGGTTTTTTAACTTTCTTAGGGCAAAGGGAAGGAGAGATCTGTACCCTGAGGTCTATTTTTAGGAAATCAGAACCTAAGAGTGGATGGCCATGGTGAGACCAATGCCTATCAGTACTTTTATGGTCTTTATTCCTGAGATACTCTCTTGGAGTGTCTTCCTTGAATAAGATTTTTATTTGTTCAGTGGCAGAGGGGCTTAGAATTTCTCAAAAGACTCTGCCTGACCGCTTCTCTTAGTGAATTATGGACTTTGCAAGCTTTAAGTCAGCAGTTTGGGTATAAATGGAACTTACTGGATGGGACTGGTTTGGGGTTTCAAATGGCAACTGCTATAGAAGGAAGAGCCTCTGGAGCTCTGTTCTCTGTGGTAAAGTTCATGGGACTTGAAAGGGACACACACATTCCATGTGCTTCTTAAGGTCCTACCAAGTGAAAATCTGGTCAGTTTGTGAAATCTCCAACTAAAGACCATTCTTTTACACACTGTATTCTCAGAAGTATAGAATTCATTTAAGCCAAGTGTGGTTTAATCTCCATTTTTAGTATTCTTCCTTAGTATTCTTACTTTAGGGGTAGGTATTAGATTCCTTCTTTGTTCTCTTTAGGAGAAGGAAATGGCTACCCACTCCAGTATTCTTGCCTGGAAAATTCCATGGACAGAGGAGCCTGGCAGGCCACAGTCCATGGGGTCGTAGAGAGTTGGACTCAACTGAGTGACTGAGCATGCACTGTTGCCTTTATGGTGGCTGACTAGTCATATTTTTTGAATTTATGAAATTCTTCTAGGAGGGAAAGCTATGGGCCATTTTGTATTCTTTTTCCTCTCATTCTATACATATTCTTTTAAAATTTATAAACATTGCATACTTTCTTGCTAGAACATGCTGTTTCCCTTTCTGTCATGTCAAACACTTTGTGACTCAGTCACTAGACTGAGAACCAAAAGAATCCAAAGTAAAAACTGTGAAAGGCAAAGTTGTAATTTAGAATTTTGAAGGTGTCCATGGGATTGGTATTAAATTTTCATGGCAGCTTATGTGAAAATAGGTAATTTCCTATTTCCTACACTTCCTAGAATGATATTGGGAAAAGATCAGTCTAGATGCCCACTAAAACTCAGACATGTTTGTCAGTTTTCTATATACTTAAAAGCAGCTCAAAGGCATAAAAAATGTTAGAGATAAATTCCAATTTAAGTACTGTTTTAGCAACTATTTTTAAGAAAATGATCACAAAAAGCATAGTCTCCCTCTGCTAGACAGATGTATACTTTGCAACTTTCCCCAAGCCATTTGGAAAGAAATCAACATTTAAATGTATGTCATTCTTTTTTTTTTTTTGGTCCGAAGTCTGCAACTAGTGAAGAAAATCTGATAGAATCTGAATCCCAAAATGAGGCTTGAAAGTATGACTTAAACAGTATTAGAAGCCATATAAACATATTTTCATGAATAGATTGACATTTTGAAAGGTTGTTTGGAAATAGAAGTTAATAAAAAAAAATTAAATCTTTTGAATCATTAGGGGAAAATGAAAGAGAGGGACCAAGGTGGAAATCTGTCACCTTCGATAACTGTAATTGGAGTCTCATGGCTCTTTAATTTTAATTTTATACACAAATTAAATCCATTACAGCATACCATCTTTTTTTGTTTTAGTTTTAGGTATTGTGTCATTACATTTGAATTGTCCTATGATCAGCATTGAGAACTATCATATTCTTTATTAAATCATCAAAGTTACCCTATCTAATACTCATCATATACCCTACATAATGCTCATTTTCTTTTTTTCAGATAGAAAAATGAGTCCTTGGATACATATAAAATACAATGTGTGTAAAATCTGTCATGTAAACTGGAAAGTCATTTTAATAGCTGTATTTATGTTATAAACAAGTTATTCATAGCCACTTGCATACTATGTAAAAGTTTATTATTTATTAAAATACAATGGAAGCAGTTATCACACTACTTCACTCTAGTTTTTAATCCATATATTTATCACATAGAGAATGAGAGTTGATTTTTTTAATGCTTATTGAGGAAAGAAAACATTTATAAAAGTTATTGATAATGGTGGAGAAGGCTACAGTCTAGTCTAGTCTAGAGAATAAATTGTAGTTTAAAAGTCAAAGACCTAGACACTGGCCTCATAGAATAAATGGAAGATATTTATTCTCTGGTACACTTTTACACTTTGACAAATGGTAAAAATTTTCATTTGTATCTCTTCCTGGGTGTTATAATGATGAAGTAATCAACTGTTTGCACAAAAGCATGCTATGAATACAAAATGTCAGTTGATTTTGGACTCCGTTTGCTACAGCATCATTTTACTTTGAAAGTTAGATTTAAGTCTCTTCTATCTGGAATGTTCTCCTGTCATCTCTGTTTCTTGGAAATTAATTATTCTTCAAAACCCTTGAAATAACCTTTTCTATTTGTCTAACTCCTTTCTCCCACGTCAGTACGTTTAACCTTCTTGATTGTAAACTTCTGGGGAGCACAAGCTGCTACTGGAGACCAGTTCCCTTGGTCCATGATGTGAACCTGAGTGTGAGCCAACCTCTCTCTCCTGGAGTGCTGCCCCTGCCTTATTCTTAGATTGTGTCCCCCATGATCCTATACAATACCTTGTCAACATTAGATACGCAACAGAATTTTCGTTAAATTAAAATCTTTAGAACAGGGACTTCCCAGGTGGCATTAGTGGTAAAGAATCTGCCTGCCAATGCAGGAGACCTAGGTTCGATTCCTGGGTCAGAAAGATCTCCTGAAGAAGGAAACAGCAACCCACTCCAGTATTCTTGCCTGGAGAATCCTATGGACAGAGGAAGGGGGTCGCAGAGTCAGACACGACTGAAGCGACTTAGGACATAGCACAGCACAGAAGAGGTATACAGTAAGTTCCTCCTTCAAACATGTTTCCTCCTCTAGAATATTATCTTCCTGGAGGGGAGAGACCCTGTCAGTTCCTTTAAAGAGCTTATATTCTAGAGGAAGGGGCACTCACACACTCATTCTCCTTTGGTACTGTATTTCCAGCACCTAGAACTGCCAGGCACATAGTTAGTAGGCATACTCATTTAAAATTATTGATATTATGTGCATGCATGCACGCCAAATCACTTCAGTCCTGTTTGACTCTTTGTGACTCTATGGACTGTAAGCTGGCCAGGCTCCTCCGTCCATGGATTCTCCAGGCAAGAATATTGGAGTGGGTTGCCATGCCCTTCTCCAGGGGATCTTCCTGACCCAGGGAATGAACCCGCATCTCTTGTGTATCCTGTACTTCAGGCAGATTCTTTCCCACTGAGCCAAAGGGAAGCCCTTATTGATGTATATGCCTTTATCTTTCCAGAACATTTCTTAAGATTTTATATAAATGTTATGATCAGGACTTCTAATTGACCATCCTCTATTTTTTTAAAGCTTTTTTTTTTCATTTTAGTCTACATACTAAAATGACTGTTGGTAAAATAACTACATTCCACATTTTTATGATTCACATAGTAAACAGTATTGGATTTAGATATGTAGTAGGCAAGATACTGGTACTAAAAAAGATTTTTATTGCAAAGTTTTCAGATTGTTTCTTCACTTTGAGATATATTTTTGTAACAGTAATCATGAGGTTTGGTTAACTGATTAAAGACAAGACAAAGCTGCTGGTATATACAAAGAGTTGATTTACAGGAAAAATATTAACATGTATTTACTCAAACAGGCTGTTGGACTGATGTATGTTAATCTTAAGTATAATATGAAGAGCTATAATTATAGATGATCTGGGAGATATGTGATATTGAGTGCTGAGGGCTAATGCCCTAAGAAGGAAGATAGACTGTAGTTTTTAAAGAGCTTAATCATCACTGCTAGATACAAAGGAAAATGACTGGTGAGGTTAAGTAAAGACCTTACTCTAACCGCTTTTCAATCTAGAAAACATTGTTGCATGTTCACTGATTTAATGCCTGGCAGGGAGAACAAAGACCTGGATGTAAGCAAACCCTAACAAAAACTTAATTATTTTTACTCCAACCTTAGAGTTATGAGGAATTATTGTAAAAGGCAGGCAGAAGTACCATTTTGGAACTCTGAGAGTTTTGTGCTTCAGGACAGTTCACTTAATTTAATTTATTTTATTGCACTTTTTATTTCAACAAAGGATATATTTAGCCTGGTGACTCTGATATGGTGTAAAAAGGAGAAATTAAGAGCAATGAGAATACAGTACCAGCCTGAGTTGTCTAATATAAGAGAGAAGAGATGGCTATATTGGATAGATTGATTCGAACAGAAGAAGAAATGAGTAATTCTGTGCTTAGGATGCCTAATCTAGTCACCTGAATTCACTCACATTAGAACAAAGGCTGGATTATTAAAAAAATACATTTTAGACCTACAGGAATTAACAGAGAAGTTTAAGTGAATTTTAATAAAAATTTTAAAATGTGACCTAAGTCTGTACTTCTTTGGATTTCTCATCAGCTTTCCCATTGTTAATAGTTGATAAACAAATCTAAGATTTCTTGAGTTTCTCCTGTTCTACTTTGTGCATTTATACGTAATTTAATTAAAAATCCAAGTTGTGTTTATGTTCTTTCCTTCCTTTTTTTTATGTTTAAAATAAGAGCATAAGAATAAAAGTCTTTGTGTATGTATTTTAAGGAATTATAAGTATCATCTTTTTCCTACTCTTCTGGAGTAGAACTTTCTTTTGTAACAACAGGAATATGTAAATATTGACATTATTATTTTGGTGATTACAGGTCTTTTAATAGGGTGGAAAAAGTTCTAGAGGGGTTTGAGGTATTCAAAATTTTGTTCTGGTGCTTCTGTAATGAATCATGTCTTTTGATTAAATAATTTCTCTTATCTGGGTTATCAGTTCAGTTCAGTTACTCAGTCTTGTCCGCTCTTTGCTACCCCATGGACTGCAGCATGCCAGGCTTCCCTGTCCATCCCCAACTCCCTGAGCCTACTCAAACTCATGTCCATCGTGTTGGTGATGCCATCCAGCCATTTCATCCTCTATCATCCCCTTCTCCTCCCACCTTCAGTCTTTCCCAGCATCAGGGTCTTTTCCAATGAGTCGATTCTTCGCCCTAGGTGGCCAAAGTATTGGGGCTTCAGCTTCGGCATCAGTCCTTCCAATGAATATTCAGGACTGATTTCCTTTAGGATTAACTGGTTGGATCTCCTTGCAGTCCAAGGGACTCTCAAGAGTCTTCTCCAATACCACACTTCGAAAGGAGCAATTCTTCTGCGCTCAGCTTTCTTTATAGTCCAACTCTCACATCCATATGTGACTACTGGAAAAACCATAGCTTTGACTAGACAGACCTTTGTTGGTGAAGTAATGTCTCTGAGTTATAGCTTCCTCAAATTAGAAATATTATTCTGCATGGTTTCTAGGATTGCTTGTGGTTCTATAATGTTTTGAGTTTTTCATCCTTTTCTCAGTAGCATCTATAGCAAGTCGCTTTTTTCCATGGAAAAAAGTTGCCTAACAATTTGATATGTTACTTTGAACCAGTTTAGATAAAGAGGAGTTGAGCAAAACAAAATTTTGTAACACTGTTCTAATGAGTGTTTTATATCTTACTTATATCAGAAGATAGTATATCATTGGGTACCTAACTAGGTACAAAGAACCTCACTTGCCACAGTGAAGGGAAGAAAGTCAAGTTGAATAAGATGTAGTTTTATCTTAAGGAAAAAATTTTCTGCTCTGGCTTCAATCCACTATTATTGATTTATGATCAAGATGACAAGAGTTTATCATCTATATAACTGACATTTTCACCAGTATATTGAAGCCATTACTACTTGTATATTGCAATTTTTGCCTTCCAGATTCTGATTTGGGAGGAGAAACAAATTGTAGAACTTGATATAGGAACAAATTATAGAAGATCCCCTTTTCATACAAAAAGTGTTCTAGTATGAAGAGAAGAAGAAAAAAGTGTAGTATCAGCAGACTAAATATAATCCTTGCCACAATTTCCATGAGTCAGATGGTGCTTAATGCTGGGTAATTATGGAAAGGCTTCTAAAGGCAACTTGCCAGGGGGTTCATTCGCAGCACTAAAATGTCAAGAGGCTAAATTTGGCACTGGCACTTTGTGGTCTCCTTGTCTTGCAAAAATTTCATTATCTTTAAAATCAAAAGTGCTATTCACTAATTATTGGTAAACATTCCTATTCCTTTGCAAACTGCTTTTACTTCGAAAATACATTATCTAGTTAAATATTATTTAAAATATAATTTTAGACAGAGTTACAGAATGCCCTTTAATATTTTCTCACTCCACTCCACCTGTTCTCTTCTTCTACAGGGTAGATGTTTCAAAGTGGAAACTTGATACTAATACTTAGTGATAGTCTCAAATAATTTTTGATTTGCTTCTTAAGTTATAATCATGCCACAAATGCATGAATATTGCAACTGGTTGACATTCTAGTTGTATTAAAAGGCCAGGGTAAAATAAGACAGATTCTTAAAATTATATGAAGAAAACTTAGAAACAACTTACATCTTCACATATTCCTTCTAATTAGAAATTGACTATATGTCTCCTTTCCCTCTTTCTTTTCCTCAGACTAGTTACTGTTTAATCATTATACATGTGGCATTATGTTCCTTTATATCACCCCAAAGAATATTTGGTTGAGATTTTCAGTTATTTGTAAACAAAATATAAACCCATACTATTCTTAGAATAGTAGTCTGATGGCAAAATTTGCATGTCAGGTTTGACATAAGTGCATGTTTAATTAAACAAAAGTAAAATTATTTTAAAATTCAATAAGTTTCACTACTTTTAACGACATTTAAATATACTTTGGTATAATTTTTTCAGCTGTATTGAAATATGATTGACATATAATATTGTATAAGTTANAATATAAACCCATACTATTCTTGGAATAGTAGTCTGATGGCAAAATTTGCATGTCAGGTTTGACATAAGTGCATGTTTAATTAAACAAAAATAAAATTATTTTAAAATTCAATAAGTTTCACTACTTTTAATGACATTTAAATATACTTTGGTATAATTTTTTCAGCTTTATTGAAATATGATTGACATATAATATTGTATAAGTTAAACGTGTACAACATGATGATTTAACACATGATGATTTTGATGATTACCACAATAAGTTTAGTTGGTTAATATAACCATCATATTGCATAGTTATCTTTTTTGTGGTGAAAATCATATAATTTTCTCCCTTAGCAATTTTCAAGTATACAACATGGTTCTGTTAACCATAGTCATTCTATTGTATTTTAGATCCTTAGGACTCAGTAATCTTTTAACTGCACATTTGTACCCTCTGATAATGTTCACTCTTTTCTCCCATCCCCACCCCACCCTGGCAATTATCAGTCTACTATTCTAACAGAATTTTTGATATTCATGTTCCATTTACAACTTTTTACAGGAAGCTGGACCAAAGTGATTAGGGTGTCTTTCTGGGATCCTAATATCTCACCTTCCATCTGTAAATGAGAACACCCAACCTGTCAGCAACAAGTGCTAAGATAAGGGAAAGCTGAGGAAAACAGAACAGTAATGAATTGCCAAGATGAAAGGTCTCAGTGAACTAGCTCTGATGGGTGCTGGTAACCCCGTCCCCTGGCTGTAGAGGGCTGTGCAGGGCAACGCGAGAGTCACTCTTGCATTGATCACTCTTACCCTCATCTTTAAGAGCAAAATAGTCTTTTTTCACATTCTTAGAAACAGCAACTTACCCTTTATAACAGGAGGTAGTTTAGGAAATGGTTAATACAGTTGGATTAATACAATTAATACTCTGAATTTATCCTGGTAGGTTATCCTAGATCTATCACATACTTGTTATTTGAACATGGGCTTGACATTGAGCCTTATTTAGGCTTGGTTTCTTGCAAAATGTAGCTAAAAACAACTTAAGTGTAATGTTTTGACTATTAAATATTACAATTAGTCACAGAATAAATTCATAATAAATATTGATTATTAAAAGAGCTTTATAATATTCAAACCTTTTCATAAGCTATGAGCTCGTTTATTTTTCCAACAATTCTTCTAAGTGGGACTGGGTTTGTATTAGCTTTGTTAGTGAAAGTCACTCAGTCGTGTCCGACTCTTTGCGACCCCGTAGACTATACAGTCCATGGAATTCTCCAGGCCAGAATACTGGAGTGGGTAGCTTTTCCCTTCTCCAGGGAATCTTCCCAACTTAAGGATTTAACCCAGGTCTCCCGCATTGCAAGTGGATTCTTTACCAGCTGAGCCACAATGGAAGTCCTAGCTTTGTTAGGGATGAGAAAAAATAACTTATAGATTAACACCAACAATCCTATACCTGGGCCAGAACAAGTCAGATGTTGCAATGAATATATAATATTTGCCTCCACTGACTACCTCATCAGTAAAGGGATACATTTATTGCAAATGCTATATTTCCACCTTATCCATTAAATTGAAAGTTTAAGGCTTCCCAAACACACGGTCAATTGTTGCTGTGAGACTTGTTATTGACGAGTTTCTGTCAATGCATTCTGTACCTTTACAACTTTTTTTTAATGTTGCCTGCAGTATATTGTCAGGGATGACCTGACAGTGATGACTACAACAAGAATTAAAATTTAAACAGCACAATGACAGACATATTCAAAATCTCATCATTTCAGAGCAATCCCAACATACCAGCTAAGGCATGCATCATGCAAAAAGTTTGCTTAAAGTGAAGATCTTTTAAAATCTAGGCAAATGATCATCTCATTGCTTATCTACTTCTGTTATTTCATTTGGTTGTAGTTTTGGGCGACGGGTGTTAAATCTTGTTTGTATTTGCAGCTAAACTCATGGTGGGTTTTACTTCCTACATTTGCAGTTCTGTCAGGCAATGTTCTACAGTATCACTCTCTGAAAGCAGAGTGCTTAGGACCACCCAGGACAATAGCTTTAATGCTCAGGTATCAGCATAGCTGATGTTTGAAAAGGATACTCATAAAAAATCCATGGGGCAAGGGCATATCAGGTAAGCCATCCCTCAGAAAATATAAAAGGTTTAATGTCAGAAGAACCAAAGAAATGTCCTAAACAAATAACCAATAAAGCAGGAAATAGGTTGGAAACACATTTAAGAAATTGATAAAACCAGTTCATAGTTTATGGAAAGTCAAATATATGGCTAGTAACATAACAGATAATATTGAGGGATTAAATATTATGATTGCTGTTATTATACTACACAAAGATAGTTCCATTTAAACTTTAGCCCTACTCAAAGTATAAAGAACAGCTAGATTTCTAATCTTATGTGATTTATGAAAGACAGTGTAAAACCCAATTAAGTTTTTCCTTTATCGAGTTTTCAGAAAGTTAATGAACACATATAACAGCTCTATTAATTTCTTTAAAGTCCATTTTCTCTGCTTGAAAAAAGTTTATAACTTATATGAGGTAATATATCTAGAAATATCATTGAGTGATTAAAAACATCATAATATGAAATGTTTTAATGCACATCTTAATTAGCCTTCTTACCTATTGGGATGAAATTAGATTTTACAAATTTCTCAAGTTGCATCACATTCTTTGGCTATGTTATCATATGTATAAATATGTTCTGATTTCATACTGTTGAATACATATCATTAAAGCCATTTAAATTCTTTTACAAAAATATATTTCAATTCTGTTTTTTTCTTTTTTCTCTTTCTATTAAGAATGAGCTCTCTGAATGAAAGATAATGTTTCTTCCAGATTCATTTAACGTCCCTTTTCGGTTTGTGTCCCTTATTAAAATCCATCACCTCTCTCATTCTACAATTAAATAGTGAAGATGGAGTATATCCTTTCCTTACAGAGACTCTCTAGGAGAAATTCCTTTGTGTGTGTGTGTGTGTGTGTGTGCTAGCTCACAGTAGCATTAATTCAAGATACAGATGAAAGGATAAACCAGTTTTCAAGATACAGAAAAGCATCACTTCTCTGCTACAAAGAAGCAATCAATTTAATTTTTGGATTTAAAAAATGATTCCTTACTTGTCTTTTCTTAGAGACTTTTACCTGCCAAACTAAAATTTTATTTACTCACTTATTCTTACACAGTTCCTTGGGGAAGAAAATTAATACCTGTTTTCATTAGTGGGCTACTTCATTTTCTCCTTAAGAAGGCACATTTTTTCCTTTCCAAATGCTTGTAGTCCCAAATACAAAAGGGTGATATTGTCTTATAAATCATGATAAATATAAAGAGGAATCGCTTTGACAGTGATTCATATCTTTAGTGTTAATATAAAATGGAGAGTCAAAGAATAGAGGCAGTCGAAATTATTGTAGTGTCTGTAATCTTGCTTATTGTACAATGTAATCAGTGTGCATGTATAAGATACATTAACCAGTATTGCTAGAGATGAAAAATTTTATTTTCTCCTAATGAACTGTATGCATACAGTTCTCAAGATAGAAAAACATTTATTGGAAGACATAATATTCATTTCTTCTCCTAAGTGGATATTCATTAAGAATAGTTCCTAACCAATATCAGATTCTATGATGAACTTTTTTCAAATATGACTTCAGTGACTTACAAACTCAAGATAAAATATCTATGATGATCTACTTCTACTTTGAAATATAAAATTTCATGTTTAACTGGACTACTCTAAAAATTTTAAATATATTTACTTAATGTTATCACATACGTCTAAGGGTAATCTAATTCAATATTTTTTTCAAAATATTTTAAGTATCTACAATTATACTAAAATAGTCGATGAATTATTTATAGGTTAGCTTGATTGTTGCAAGTAAACAACATATTAAATACTAACAAGGATTAAATTAGCAAAATTCAGATTTATTAAACATAGAACTGTTGGCTTCAGTGAAATGATCACCTCCTAGGCACTTTCAGCTACTAGTTTTCCTTATAAGGCAGGGTTCCCTTGATGAAGATTTTCAAACCGTCATTTGGACCAATCAGAGCCCAGTGAATGAAGAGACAGTACACAATTGATAGGTCATATTACTGAGAAGTAACAGGCACATCCATAGCATCATTTTTCCAAAAGCCGATAACCTTTCAGCAGTCGAGAACTTTGATCACAGAAAAATGTTGACACAAAAATCAATCACATTCTCCTTAGTTCAAGATCAGTATGCAAGGAAAAGCTCAAAGACAGAAGCTCAAAAGCCATATAACTAACAAGTTTTACAATATTGGTGGTGGGGGAGGTTAGTTTCATTTAGAAGCAACTCACATTTTGAATTAAATGCTGTATATAAATAAGCAAGATGACAGTTATAGTCACTGAAACACTTGAGTGCATAGTTATCTACACTGAGATCTCATTTAGTGTTGTATCAAATTTTATTAAGCAAAGCTGAAGGGGGAATTAACTTGAGGTGCAAAAATCTCTTTTTCAGATGAAATACAGCAGCTGTCATATACATCTAGGACAACTGGGTCATCAGCTGTTTTTAAACTTTTGGAAACAAGTAGGGACTAAAACTTTCTTTTTAATGTAACTTTAAGAAAGAGTTCCAGTTTCCAGAGATTTTATTAAAAAAAAGAAACCATTGGTTTAAATGTTTGTAAAACATAGACTTTGACAATTGAGGGAAAAAAAGAAACAGAAAATAAAGAGTACAGCAAATACAGGTTTCAAATATAATGCCATACTCATAATAATTTTACTGAAATTATACGCTACAGTTTTGTTTAAAATTTTTTAAAATCAGGATTCTCCTCTACCCAGNCTATGGTTTTTCCAGTGGTCATGTATGGATGTGAGAATTGGACTGTGAAGAAAGCTGAGTACCAAAGAATTGATACCTTTGAACTGTGGTGTTGAAAAAGACTCTTTAGAGTCCCTTGGACTGCAAGGAGATTCAACCAGTCCATCCTAAAGGAGATCAGTCATGGGTGTTCATTTGAAGGACTGATGTTGAAGCTGAAACTCCAATACTTTGGCCACCTGATGCAGAGAGCTGACTCATTTGAAAAGATCCTGATGCTGGGAAAGATTGAGGGCAGGAGGAGAAGGGGACGGCAGGATGAGATGGTTGGATGGCATCACCGATGCCAATGGCCATGGGTTTAGGTGGACTCCGGAAGTTGGTGATGGACAGGGAGGCCTGGCGTGCTGCAGTTCATGGGGTCGCAAAGAGTTGAGTACTACTGAACAACTGAACTGAACTGAATAATGAGTGATCTTGAGCATCTTTTAGTGTGTTTATTAACTATCTGTATGTCTTCCTTGGAGAACTGTCTGTTTAGGTCTTTTGCCCACTGTTGGACTGAGTTATTTGCTTTTCTATTATTGAGTTGCATAAGCTGCTTATGTATTTTGGAAATTAATCCTTTGTCAACTGTTTCATTTACTATTATTTTCTACCATCCTTAGGGTTGTCTTTTCACCTTGTTTATAGTTTCTTTTGCTGTGCAAAAACTTTTAAATAGATCTTACTTGTTTGCTTTTGTTTTTCTTTCTGTTACTCTAGGAGGAGACTCATACAGGATTTTCCTGTGATTTATATAATAAAGTGTTCTGCCTGTGTTTTCCTCTTAAGAGTTTTACAGTTTCTGGTCTTATATTTAGGTCTTTAGTCCAGTTTGAGCTAATCTTTGTATATCATGTTAGGAAGTGTTCTAGTTTCATTCTTTCACATGTAGCTGTCCATTTTTCCTAGCACCACTTATTGGAGAGACTGTCTTTGCCTCAGTGTATATTCTTGCCTCCTATGTCAAAGATAAGGGTTTATCACTGGCTTTTCTGTCTTGTTTCATTGGTGTATATTTCTGTTTTTGTGTCAGTATCATACTTCCTTGATAACTGTAGCTTTGTAGTATACTCTGAAGTCAGGAACGTTAATTCCTCCAGCTCTGTTTTTCTTTCTCAAGATTCATCGCAGCACTATTTATAATAGCCAGGACATGGAAACAACCTAGATGTCCATCGGCAGATAAATGGATAAGAAAGCTGTGGTACATATACACAATGGAATATTACTCAGCCATTAAAAAGAATACATTTGAATCAGTTCTAATGAGGTGGATGAAACTGGAGCTGATTATACAGAGTGAAGTAAGCCAGAAAGAAAAACACCAGTACAGTATACTAACACATAAATATGGAATTTAGAAAGATGGTAATGATAACCCTATATGCGAGACAGCAAAAGACACAGATGTATCAAATAGGCTTTTGGACTCTGTGGGAGAGGGAGAGGGTGGGACGATTTGGGAGAATGGCATTGGAACATGTATAATACCATGTAAGAAACGAATCGCCAGTCTAGGTTCGATTCAGGATACAGGATGCTTGGGGCTGGTGCACTGGGATGACCCAGAGGGATGGTATGGGGAGGGAGGTGGAAGGGGGGTTCAGGATTGGGAACTCATGTACACCCGTGGCGGATTCATGTTGATGTATGGCAAAACCAATACAGTATTGTAAAGTAAAATAAAGTTAAAAAAAAAANAAAGACCCTAATGGAAAGATTGAAGGCAGCAGAAGAAGAAGTCAGAAGATGAGGTGTTTGGATGGTATCACTCACTCAGTGGACATGAGTTTGAATAAGCTCTGGTAGTTGGTGATGGACAGGGAAGTCTGGTGTTTTGTGGTTGACGGGGTCACAGTCAGACACAACTGAGTGTCTGAACTGAACTGAGGTATTCGTTGACGATCCTGAGATCATTACGGCAGTGTATAAACAGGTACCTAGACTTTCCTGGTGGCTCAGAAGGTAAAGAAACTACCCGCAATGCAGGAGACTCAGGTTCGACCCCTGGGTCTGGAAAATCCCCTGGAGAAGGGAATGGCAACCCACTCCAGTTCTTGCCTGGAGAATTCCATGGACAGAGGAGCCTGGCAGGCTACAGTCCATTGGATCATAAAGAGTCAGACATGACTGAGCTGCTAGCACTTTCAGTTTCAACAGGTACCTAGGGAGCCTGGTGAAAGACTCTAGGGTAAAGTGCCCCCTACAGTTGAAAGATACTAAGTGGGGACTGAGTAATTAAGTTGGAGGCTGGCTTAATGCTTTTCCACAATTAGACTAAATGAAGGGTTTTAGAAAACCAACCTCCAACTAAGACTCTAGCCAGGTTTATGTATGTATGGAACTTATATTTATAAGTACTTAATTGGAGAGTAAAAAAAATCTCACCTTGAAAATAGACAACACAAGGCTCTTCTGAAATTCCAAAATGGTTTTTATGCACAGTTAGAGAAAGCCAGCTTGATAAAACAATTTTTTCAGATTGCTGATCCTAAAGAATAAGTCTTTCTATTGTACAAGGAGCTTACACTTCTCTTCCTGTATCTTGAGATCTAAGTGTTATATCAGAACTCTCAGGAAATCTTACTCTTATCTAGACCATCTCCCATTCATGAGATTAAAAATAAAACGTCAGGAAAGAGCTCTTTTGAAACTTAAACAAGTAAATTTAACTTAGTCCCACTGTTATTTTTAAACTAATGGAATACCTGACTCATGATTAAGAATTGACAATAAAATTATGAGATCCCTGCGTGTGTTTGCCTGTATGTCTGTGTGTNATTACTCCTCTTCTGAACACTGAAGCTGTTATCGTGATTTAGGATATGACTTGAAAGATGATGTTTCTGTGCTTCTCAAAATGCTCATGGCTGTTTATGTTGCAGAAGAAAGGTAATAGTATAGGGGGGCTTGAGATCTGTGAAGAGAAGCTACAGAGACTCACTTTTACAATCTCATTTGTTGTGATGCTTTCTTTGATGGCACTATTCTGTCCTCTCTACTCTTTCTCATTTGTGCCTGAACTGTGGATCTCGGGGATACATACTCTCTCCACACACACACACAACACACACTTACAAGGACACACCTACTCTCTCTCTCTCACACACACGCAGCTACAAGGACACACATACTCATAACACCTTTCTTCAGCAACCAAACATAGCCCTGAAGAATTAGATCATGCTAAGAGCTTCTTACTACTTATCAAAGGAGATGAGTTTTGAATGCTTATAATATTCTCTAGGAGTGAGAGAGGAAGAGGCTTGGGAGTTTTGAAGTACTAGAGAATGAAATGACAAAAAATTGTAATAAGAGTTGTAATGGACTTAGCTCTTGGACTTTTATTTTTTGATGTTTTAGAGAAAGAGAAATGATAAAATGTAGAAACGATTGTTTAGGCTGGATTTCTTTAACAGGCATGACTGAAGCGACTTAGGATGCATGCATGCATGCATGCACTGAGAAGGAAATGGCAACACATTCCAGTATTCTTGCCTGGAGAATCCTGGGGACAGAGGAGCCTGGTGGGCTGCCATCTATGGGGTCGCACAGAGTTGGACATGACTAATGCGAATTAGCAGCAGCATCCCCAATGCTCAGTGTTGTGGCTGATTTATATTAGATGCTCAAAATTTACAATGAATAGATAATTTTGGATAATAACATGTAATAATTAAATGAGTCTTATTTGAAACCACAAGGAAAAACAAATAGACTTTTATAAAGTCAGTTTAATTAAAAATGTGTCAACTAGCAAGTGAGTAAATGTAACCACTTTCAGCAGAATTTTTGGATTTCTATTTTATATTAGGGCTGGGAGCTAATTTGGTACACCTATTTCTTAGGTATAGGGTTATATTGTTGCTGAATTCAGAGTCAAATCTTTCCTTAAGCCATGGACAGAGAGTAAAGATTTACTTTATATTCCTGTTTTGATGATAATACAGTATACAGAGCCTATTATATATATTACTATGAACTGGGTTTATAGCAAGCTGTTCTTAAAGAGGAATTACTCACTTTAGACATAGAACGGGTAAAAATGGTATTATTTATGAGTCTTGAAAAACTGTGTGTGTGTTCAGTTACTAAGTCATGTCTGACTCTTTGCAACCCCATGGGCTGCATCATGCCAGGCTCCCCTGTCCTTCACTATTTCTAGGAGTTGCAATCAAATTAGGTAAAAAATATATTCTCAGGAATTTTATTCCACAAACACTAAATATTTACCATGTCTTGTGTACCATGCTGAGCACTCTGAATACAGTTGTGAGCAAAAACTTGAGGTTATAGTCTGTTGAGGGAGAAAAGCACTGGTGCATCACCTACATAAATCTAAAATTATACTGAGATGGGTATTTGAAAGTATATAAGCAGGGTTAGGAGAACATGGAGTTGGAAAAACTTGAAAGTATCAGTGAAGTCTTCTCTAAGGAAAGGATAATCGGATTGAGAACAGGAAGAAAGGCAGTAATACATGAAGGGAGCAGGAACAAAGATTCTAGCCAAAAGAAATGGCAGTGCACAAGCCATCTTAACAAGAGTTGACATATACAACAACAAAATATCTGTATAAATAAATATTAAAGCAAATAAAAAAATTAAATGAGGGTTACAATTAAAAAGAAATTGAAAGTGGTCCCATCAATTGTCCTTCATAACAAATCAAAAAGACATTTGAATTTCAAAGATATGCCTTCTTGGCTGAGTCTGTATCTGCAAAGTAACTTAGAAATCCCATCTGTCCAGCCAACTAGAATAAAAGTAGGTGACAGAAAACTCAGAGAAATCTTGAGAATGCAAAGTATGTAATGGATTTTGCCTGTCTTTATTTTTATGGAAAGGAGGTGAAGGTGAAAGTTACTCAGTTGTGTCCTACTCTTTGCAACCTCATGGACTACACAGTCTATGGACTTCTCCAGGCCAGAATGCTGGAGTGGGTAGCTGTTCCCTTCTCCAGGGGATTTTCCCAACCCAGGGATCGAACCTGGGTCTTCTGCATTGCAGGTGGATTATTTACCACCTGAGCCACCAGGGAGGCCCTGTGGAAAGGAGGAGACAGGTAATATTACTCCAACTTCATAGCAAGGACTAGACACATTGACCTCATCAGCTCCCAGAACTCAATGTGTTTTCTTGCCTCCTACCAATTATTTTGCCCAAGTAATCAGAAAGTTTTTGTGTGTGTGTGCATGTGTGTTCCCTGAAGATATAATTCCTCAGAAGCATAGATAATTATTTTATATTTCCCCACATATAGGGACTATTAAAAGTTTTTAGTAAAGTCTTGTTGAATTAGAATGGAATTTGTTGTCATAACTCCCTTATACAATCCTGAAGAAAATGTGTTAATTAATTGAATACAACTGGCTCTTCATATCCATGGGTTCTGAATCCTTGGATTCAACCAACCGTGGATCAAAAATATTTGAAAAAAATTCCAGAAATTTCCAAAAAGCAAAACTTGAACTTGGTGCATGACAGCAACATTTTTGGAGAAGGAAATGGCAACCCTCCCCAGTATTCTTGCTTGGTAAATCCCATGGGCAAAGGAGCCTGGTGGGCTACAGTCAATGAGGTCACAAAAGAGTCTGACATAGCCACTAAACAACACAGCAACAATTTACATAGCATTTCCATTGAATTAGGTATTATAAGTAATCTAGAGGTGATTTAAAATATATGAGAGGATGCACATAGGTTATATGCAAATTGTTGTTGTTCAGTCATTAAGCTCTGTCTAACTCTTTGTGACCCTATGGACTGCAGCACACCAGGCTGGAGGATACACAAATAACACACCATTTTATAGGAGACTGGAGCATATACAGAGTTTGGTATCTTTGGAGAAGGAGGGGTTTCCAAATCATTCTCCCTTGGAGACTGAAAGATGCCTATATGTAGTAAACAAAAATTGTGAAAGTTTTAATTTCTCCATATGAAATGTCCTTTTCATTTGTGATAATTATTTTTTGGTATAACAAAGTACTATATTAGGTTTAGAAGTTTGCCTCAATTTCCTTTGTTATGCCTCTTTAGGTAAAATAAGAATTAGCTTGGATGTGTGAAGAATTACTGTGCGTATGTGTGTGGATAAAGAGCACAGTGTTAATAATAGTTATTTCTGAGTGAGAAAAGTATGAATGAATTTCCTTTTGCTAACATATATTTTCTATTTTTCTTCTGTGGTTGCAGTTTGTTTATGTAATACATAAATGATAAAATAATTCAGAAAGCCAACAATAAGGATTTGATATGGGTACAATACAAAGAATTCACATAAAAGTCCATTTGTTAAACTTTCAATTAAGATTCAGGAATTTTTCCCCTTTATGCTTATATAACTAAGTTCGTGTCTGTGTGATGACTATATGAAAACTTGCCAATGACAGGCACTTGGAATAAGGGGGCTTCACCTAATTCCATGCCCCAACAGCTACTTTTCTGGATTTTAGTTGACATATCCACAAAGCCCCAATATTTGCTTATTATAGCTCTTCTATCACCTACAATTTACTTCTTTGCTTGAGCTTTGTCTATAAATTACAATCCACATTTGGTGGGTGAGAATTGTATGGAAATCATATCTTCTTATTGGCGTTCCCTCTTAACAAATTGAATAAAAAGTAGAGTTCATGTTTCTGAGTCTCTCAAGCCTTCATAAGTAGCATGCATTAAATCATCCACTTCTCCAATCACAATTTGCCCCAACAGGAATAAGACCGTATCTGTGATTTATTCAGGTAATGATTGTGTGGTTCATATAGCCCAACCTCAAAGCTAAAGCAAGCAATGAATTGTTGAATTATTTCTCTATGAGAATATTAACTAAGGAAGTCTGGTTTACTTCCAAGGAAGGAAGGAAGAAAGAAAGGAAGGAATAGAGGAAACAAGGAAGTTACCTTTGACAGTTATTTTAGTTTTAGAGAGGCTTAAATACAAAATGAGAGAAATTGATAAGGTACAATCCATCATCTTTTTACTACAAAGTTCTATGTATTTTGCTTGTGAACAGCATTATTATAGTGGTCATCCATTGATGGTTATTGTGTATTATCTTCATCAAAACTTGCAACAGTTTTGAGGTAGAGATATATCCTACTATCCATTTTACAGACCAAAAGACTCAGCGAGGTAAAGTAATGTACTAGTTACACACAGTAAAAGTGTCAAAAACAGAAACAGAACCTGGTTTTGATCATTAAAAGCCTAAGCTCTTAACTATTGCTTCCTACTGACTGAGAGAAGAGAAGTTATATGTGAAAAACTATGTGGATTACACATCAGCTGTCCAGTTATGTTAGAATTAAATCTTGTTGATCCATTTGAATGCTATGTTTCAGAAGAGAGACTCAAAGAGGGAAAATAACTACCCAAAGGCTAGAGACGCCAATGTCTGAGAAACCTTGGGAGTACTGGGAAACACAAAGTGGAACAGAGTATACAGTAGTGATAGGATCATACTCCTGGCATATTTTTTAATGCTTTAATGAATGGGAGTGTGCATCTTATTTATTTATTTATTGACTCACCATGAGGCACGTGGGATCTGAGTTCCCCAACCAGGGATCAAACCTGTGCCCTCTGCATTGGGAGGGCAAAGTCTTAACCACTGGACCACTAGGAAAGTCATGCTCCTGGCATTTATTATCCAGAGAAAAACATTTATGGGATCTTTTAATAATGGAATTATGACCTATGGAACTTGCAAGATGAACTCCTAACATTGTTCAACAAGGTGGATTTGACCTAATTCCCACCTGCCTCCCTTCACTGTTTTTATCTTTGCATGTAACACTGTAGTCATACTGACCGTTCCACCTTAGGGGTGTATTTTGTTGTTGTAGGTAGGCTGTTGTTGCTGTATCTTTGCGTGCAATACTTTTCCACACAGCTTTTCATGCCAGTCTCCTGGGATCACTGAGATTTCAATCTTTAGTGTTACCTCTTTAGAAAGACCTTCCCCAGTCATGTTATCATAAAGAGTCCCTATTTCAGTCATTATCTAGGCCAGTATTTTATTTTCCGAATAGCCTTTATAAATTTCATATTTTATAATTTGTCTTCTAATGAATTTTAGGAAGTGTGCTGCTCCATGAGATCAGGGACTCAACTGTCTGGTTCTACAGCTCTCAGCTCATAGTAAGTTCAAAACAATTTATTTATTGAATGAATGAATAAATAAGTGAGTGGTATGGGTTAATGATAATTAAATGACTCAGGCAGTTTGGAGCTCTAATTTTTGAGAGCTTGGAAGAACTTGGATAGCTAGATTAGAAAGGCAATGAATAGAGAATTGACTATCAGAACCCATTCTGAGATGATAAACACTTTGGCATTATTTTGTGGAAGGAAGGGAAAACAGTGACTAAAAAACAATTTTAATTATGTAAAATGTAACAAGAGCACATTCATCAGTGCTTCTTAATATGAAACTAAGTAGGATGAGTGAAGAGATTTTGTGATAAAAATAAATAATTCACCAACTGCGGATTAAGAGATACTCTTAAAAGTGTTCTGAAATGTTGTAAACAGTTTCTTTTTAAGAGCAGATAGGTATTTAACTGCAAGCTTTTTAAGGGACTAGGAGTGGATAATAAAGATGATGTTTTTTTCTTTTTGATATTTACACTCCTTTCATCACTAAGTTTTTAACCAGTGTTATTTATTTAACTCTCAGTAAATCCCATCCTTGTGTAAACAGGAGCTGGTGTTTTTTCTTCTACTGCTCTTAGAGTTACCTTGTTAGAGGTCATGCCACATCCAGGGCCAGCTGGGATCAGTGCTTAGGAATCCTTCCTTCAGAGGGAGATGGTGAGCTGTGTGGAAAAGGAGTCAGCGTGATTCTTTGCATGCTTAGCATGCTGCTTCCCTTGGGGGCGGGGTGTAAGGTTTCTTAAGGAAGGACATTTATAGTGATTAAAATTGCTCAGAGCTTGCTTCATTGTGTAATTCTGATACTGTAGTATGTGATTTTGGCAAGAGGGGAATATGAAAGGGACAGAAAATCCCAGACGGTGACATAGAAGGGCACATGGTGTAGACGCTACCTCAAGTAAAGGGTGTGCTGCCGCAGACGCACAGGAGCCGACTGGTCAGACTCCGGGTCAGAAATGCCTCCTGCTCATCTCCGGAGAAGGAAAGCCGAGGCACAAACGCCCAAGGACAGCGACTGTCTGTTGGCTCACTGTCCTTCTACAATACTTACCATCGTTCCAAGAACAAACTGGCAAAATAAGCGTTTGCTGTTTTTCTGGGAAATAAAGTACAAAGTAACTCCCAGGGCAAAAACGTTAAGAAGAAATACTAATTATGTGCCTACCTTAAAAACCAGTAATTCTACCGCTATAAACATACCTTACCACAATGTCTACATGTGGGCATAAACCTAGCAACATTATTCGTAGTAGCACAAAGCTGAAAACAATTCAGATATCCATCAACAGTAGAGAGGACATGTAAAGCACAGTATATTCATATAATGATGCATTACACAGCAGTAAGAAGGAACAAACTACAGGTGTATATAATAATGTGATCAGACTCATGTAGTGTTGAGTTAAAGAATGCTGATTTAAAAAACCAGTATATATAATATGATTCTATTTATATGAAGTTCAAGAACAAGTGAAATGAACTGATTGCATAAGAAGACAGGGTGGTGGTTAACTTGGAGAGGAGGGTGGGGTAGTGGTGGTGAGTGGAGAGATTGGTAGCTGCATGAATATATTCACTTTGTGATTATTCATCAGGCTGTACACTGATTTTGCCACTGTCCCAAATATATAACTTAATAAAAAGCTCAGTAATGAAAAGAAGTAATATTGCCCTTCAAAGTAAAATGAGTGAGAGTAGACTGACTCAATGGACATGAATTTGAGCAAATTCCAAGAGATAGTGAAGGACAGGGAAGCCTGGTGTGTTGCAGTCCATGGGGTTACAAAGAGTCAGCCACCACTTAGCAACTGAACCACAGATGAAGTCGAAGGAACTGAGGGCTGCTGTTTTCAAGCGTGTTTTAGGGGCTTCAGGGGGCATGAGTGTCGCTGTCTCCATTTGGAGGATGGGCAGCAACTGCAGGGACAGGAATAGCCGTGGCTGACGGTGCATTTGCTACTTCTCCTGGTCAAGGTTTTCTAATTCAGGCCCTGAGAGTATCTGTGACTCCAGGAGGCCACACTGTGGCACGTTAAACATTCTCTAGGGACTGGCAGCCTTAGCCTGTGCGTGTGGAGGAGTTCTAGAAGAGAGGATAGCACAAAGAGCATGCTGGGCCCGCTCCAAAACGGCACCAGGATCTAAAAGCTGCCAGACACCTGTTCCCCATAATAATAAACTTCAATGTGAGATTTCTTGCTTTTAAATTGCCCCATACATTCCCGTATATCACACAACTGTGGGCTTTTCTGACATGGAGGAAGTTAGGACCATGAAAGCTGGGAAGAAGGCAAAATGGAACTGCAATGGCCTCTTTCTCAGCTTGTAATGAACTATTTGCAGTCAAGACCAAGCATGCTTATTGATTCTCATCAAGTGAGATTCTTTGAAGAGTGAAAGCATCGCCTGCCCCGAGGTGAGCCCCATGGGACTGTTCCTGCCGCACTCTTTCAAACAAACAGATTAAACTCCTCATAAGATGCTTCTGCTGACACACCCGCACTGTATATATGAAAATCCCCTCGGTGTCCTTTTGGCAGTTAAGATGCTTGTAGCTTCAGTGTACTGCAGCCTGTGTACCAGCTGGCAAGGTGATTTTTTTTTCCTTCCCAGGAATGTGTAAAGGAAGAATTAGATTGCTGTTTGTTGAAATAGACTGTATATCTCTCGTCCCATTTCAATAATCTTCTGGAGGCGAGAATGAATTTTGGATTGGAAAGGGCATTACAACGTGGCTAAATAAATAGCATGAGGCCCCTCGGCATCTAGCCAGCAAGCAGAGCTACAATGTGACTTCCAGCCTTTACATTTCACAGTCTCTTTCTTCAGCAAACAGAGTCTGAAAGGTCTTACACAGAGGCAGAATTTTAAGTCTGAACACTCAGGAAACTTGGTCTTCGAGCTCCAAAGCTGTCGTATAATCCCCTGAGAAGTGTCAGAAACTTTCCAACTAAACTTTTTATGTCTTCAGTAATTGTTAAATCCAATATGCCTTAGGTTTCCCCTCAAATTCAGTCTTTGAGCTACATATATATTCCTGCACATTTCTCCAACTTTAAGACTGGACTCCACCATCAGAGGCATATGAAGACCCTCTATAGTCCTCTATAGGACTGTGCATTGATACTGCAGGTCTAGAAATCCAAGACATTCTGGTAGAGGGAGAAAGACCTTTGGCTGGGGCTTGGAAGAGTGGGAAATCTGAGTGCTCAAGTCTGATGTGTGGTTTGGTCCCATTTCTTCATTGTCATTGTTCAATCACTAAGGTATGTCCGACTCTTTGTGACCTCATGGACAGCTGTATGCCAGGCTCCCCTGTCCTTCACTATCTCCCTGAGTTTGCTCAGACTCATGACCACTGAGTCAGTGATGCCATCCAACGATCTCATCCTCTTTCTTCCCCTTCTCCTCCTGCCCTCAATCTTTCCCAGCATCAGGGTCTTTTCCAATGAATTGGCTCCTCACATCAGGTGGCCAAAGTATTGAAGCTTCAGCTTCAGCATCAGTCCTTTCAGTGAATACTCAGGGTTGATTTCCTTTAGGATTGACTGGTTTAATCTTTCTGTCCCATTTCTTTCCTCAGTTTATATTTCGTTAGGTGTGAAGGAAAGGGAGTATCTAAAGCAGGCCTTGGTGTGAGTGGAATTATTTTTATAGTTTGCCTTCTCGCGATGAACCTATTTTTCCTAGAATATTGAAAAAAATGGATGAACTCCCACCTTTTCCCTGCTAACCTCCTCCTCATTCCTGGACTCTTGTCATTTGGCTCTTCAGCTTATTCATTATGTTTCTTTGAAAATACTATTGCCTCTCCCTGCACTGACCTTTCCACCTTTCTTTCAGTGACTATATTTTCCTGTCCTGCAACTATTAGCTTAGATGTCATCTCCTCAGAGAACCCTTATCTATCACGCCATCCAAAGTAGGTCTTATTTCCCCTATTCCTTATTGCAACACTTCATTTGATGGGCTCATGGTATTTACAAGAATTTGAGTTATTTGTTTACCTGATTATTGTGCAATTTTACCTATTATTATGTAAATTCTGTGAGGCAGCATTCATGCCTATCTTGTTTACTGTTGTAGTTCTCTAACGTGGAATAGTATCTAATATATAGTATTATGCTCAATAAATATTTGTTGAGTAAATAAATGAATAGACATTTTGGGTGATACATTTTTCTTTGTGCTGTGCAAGGTTTTTTCTGAGGCTAGTGTCTTAGACATTTTTCTCTCTTAGAGACTTATAATCCTTTTTCAAAATATTAATTAATTAATATTTGACTGTGCTGGGTCTCTGTTGCTGTGCGGGCTTTCTCTGGTTGTGTTGAGCAGAGATACTCTCTTGTGGTACACGGATTTCTCATTACAATGTCTTCTCTTGTAGAACACAGGCTGTAGGGTAGGCTTCAGTCGTTATGGTACATGAGTTTAGTTACCTTGTGGCATGTGAATCTTCCCAGACCAGGGATTGAACCTGTGTTTCTTGCATTGGCAAGCAGATTCTTAATCACTGGGCCACTAGGGAAGTCCTATAATCCTTTAAATAGAAAAAGTAAATGATAGTTATTCAGTCATGTCCAACTGTTAGAGACCCCATGGACTGTAGCCCTCCAGGCTCCTCCATCCATGGGATTTTCCAGGCAAGAATACTGGAGTGGGTTGCCATTTCCTCTCCAGGGGATCTTCCTGACCCAGAGATTGAACCCAGGTCTCCTGCATTGCAGGCAGACGCTTTACTGTCTGAGCCACCAGAGAAGCCAAGAGAAACATATATTACAGTTTTGGAGTCAGGAAGAAAAAGAGATGGTCTTATTTATCTTTCCAACCTTGTATTAGTGATATTTTGCTGCATCACAAACTACCCCAACATGTGTAACAGCCTAAAGCAACAATAAACATTCATCTCACATAGTTTACATGAACTGGGAACTCACAACCAGCTTAAATGAGTATTTCTGGCTCAGAGACTCTCATGAAGTTTTAACTAAGATGTCGTCTGGGGCTGCAGTCATCTGCAAAGGTGCTGGTGGTCCACACCTATGGCTAGCTATAGGGATGTTGACAGGAGCTCTCAGTTCCCTGCCATGTGGGTTTTCTGTGTGGCTGGATGAGTGTTTTCACAAAATGACTGCTGGCTTCCCGCAGAGCAAGTGATTCAAGACAGAAAGCTGAAGCTGCAAAGTCTTTCATAGCTTAGCCTCAGGTGTCACACACTTTTATTCTCAATATAGTTATTTATGTCAGTCCTATTTGATGCAGGAGGGGACTACATTATGACCAACCTAGATAGTATATTCACAAGCAGAGACATTACTTTGCTGACTAAGGTCTGTCTAGTCAAGGCTATGGTTTTTCCTGTAGTCATGTATGGATGTGAGAGTTGGACTGTGAAGAAGGCTGAGCACCGAAGAACTGATGCTTTTGAACTGTGGTGTTGGAGAAGATTCTTGAGAGTCCCTTGGACTGCAANACTAAGGTCCGTCTAGTCAAGGCTATGGTTTTTCCAAGAGTCATGTATGGATGTGAGAGTTGGACTGTGAAGAAGGCTGAGCTCCGAAGAACTGATGCTTTTGAACTGTGGTGTTGGAGAAGACTCTTGAGAGTCCCTTGGACTGCAAGGAGATCCAACCAGTCCATTCTGAAGGAGATCAGCCCTGGGATTTCTTTGGAAGGAATGAGGCTAAAGCTGAAACTCCAGTACTTTGGCCACCTCATGAGAAGAGTTGACTCATTGGAAAAGACTCTGATGCTAGGAGAGATTAGGGGCTGGAGGAGAAGGGGAGGACCGAGGATGAGATGGCTTGATGGCATCACAGACTCGATGGACGTGAGACTGAGTGAACTCCGAGAGATGGTAATGAACAGGGAGGCCTGGCGTGCTGCGATTCATGGGGTCGCAAAGAGTCAGACATGACTGAGCGACTGAACTGAAAGTTATCTTGTAGCTGATTGATTTTTAAAAGAATATATTTTATTTTTAAAAGCAATTTTAGGTGTAAAGCAAAACTGAGTGGAAGATACAGAGTTTTCATATACTGTCTACATAAACACATAACTTCCCCCACTATTGACATTCTCCACCAGAGTGGCACATATATTATAACTGATGAATTTACACTGACACATCGTTATCACGCAAAGTCCATAGTTTACCATAGAGTTCAATCCTCGTATTGGACAGTCTATAGGTTTAAATGTATGACATGTATTCAACATTAGAGTATGATAAGAGCAGTTTCATTGTCCTAAAAAACTTTTCTGTTCTGCCCATTCATTCTCCCCCCTCCCCTAAACCCTGGTAACCACCAATTTTTCACTGTTTGCTTGTTTTTGCCTTTTCCAAAATGCTACATAATACTGTAGAGCTTTTTCAGATTTATACATTCAAATTTCCTCCATGTTTTTTCATAGCTGGATAGCTCATCTCCTTTTAGCACTGAATAATAGCCCATTGTCTGGATGTATCACAGTTTACTTATCCATTCATCTATTTTTTCCATCTACTGAAAGATATCTTCAGTTCAGTTCAGTTCAGTTGCTCAGTCATGTCCAACTCTTTGCGACCCCATGGACTGCAGCATACCAGGCCTCCCTGTCCAACACCAATTCCCAGAGATTACTCAAACTCATGTCCATTGAGTTGGCGATGCCATCCAACCACATCTTAGTTACTTCCAAGTGAATAAAGCTGTTTTAAACTTTCAGGTGTAGGATTTTCTGTGACCTAAGTTTTTAACCCTTTTGGATAAATACCAAGGAGCTTGATTGCTGGATCATATGATGACAGCATGTTTAGGTTGTAAGCAACTACCAAACTGCCTTTCAAAGTGGCTGTACAATTTTCCATTCTCACAAGCAATGAATAAGGGCTCCTGCAGCTCCATTTCCTTGTCAGCATTTGCTATCATCAGTGTTTTGAATTTTGGCCACTCTAATCAGCATGTAGCGGTATTCCATCATTGTTTTAATTTGCCCTTCCCTGATGATGTCTGATGTAGAGGAGTTCGTATGTTTTTGCCGCATGTAGATCTTCTTTGGTAAGGTGTGTTCCCGCCTTCTCCACACTCTTTTCTCTTTGAGTTTCACTTTTGATAGCTTTTATGTTTTCAGTTTCACTCACTGATCTTTTCCTCTGTCGGGCTTCAACTATTAGTCCAATGCAGTGCAATTTTTTTTTCACCTCACATATTCATTTCTAGAAGTTCATTTTATAAATATATAGTTTATGTCTCTGCTTAACATACTAAATCTTTCTTCTAGCTTCTTGAACACATGCAATGTGGTTATAATAGAAATTTTAATGTCCTTGTCTAAGAATGCTATCATCTGTGACATTTCTGAGTTTGTTTCTATGTATTACTGTTTCTCCTTATTATGAGTCACATTTTCCTACATCCCTGATAATTTTTAATTGGATGCCAGTCTTTGTAAAATTTTCCCTGTTGAGAGCTGAATATTTCTGTATTCCTATAAATACTCTTGAACTTTGTTCTGGGATGCAGCTAGATCAGTTGGAAATGATTTAATCACTTGTTTTTATGCTTTACTGTGTGGCATCAGAGTAGCAGCCTTTACCCTGGGGCTGATTTTTCACCACTACTTAAGTGATTCCCTTTGAGTACCCTACTCAATATCCTGTAAATTACAAGGAGTTTTTTCTCTCTGGCTGAAAAGAACACAAACTATTCTGAACCCTGGGTAACTCTGAGACTGCTATCTTTAACCACTGTTGATGGTTCTTTCACTGTCCTTGGGTGGTTTCTTCACCTGCATGTGCTGATCAGTATTCAGCTGCAGATTTGGGAGTAGTAGAGAAACCCTCTACAGTCTCTTGGAGCCCTTTCCCTCTGTGAAGCTCTTCCACAGTGTTCTACCTTAAATTCTAGCTGAACTGGCCTCCCTGTGATGCCAATATTTTCTTACAAGTCAGGGAGACAATCAAGATCCTACTTGGGTTCCCCCTCCCTACACTGCAGCCTAGAAATTTTCCTTAAACAGTAAGCAGGGGCAACTCTAAGGCTCATCTTGTTTGTATCTCATTTTCCAGTGTTCACTTTCCTGTGCTGTCTAATGTCCAATATCTGAAAATCTTTCTTTTATACATGTCATCTGTTTCTTCAGTTGCTTCTAGCAGGAGGGTATATCTGGTTCCTGTTACTCTATTGTTTCTGGAAGTGGAAGTCCCAAATTGTTTTTGTAAAATTAGTTTCTATCATCTATCTATCTATCTGTTAAGAGATTTATGAAAGGAAGGTCAACAGTGTTAGCAAAGGTTGTTTCTAGGTCATGGGCTTGGGATAATATTTTACTTCTTTGTGTTTTTCTTTTCCTTCATTTTAAATGTTGACATACATAGCTTTTACTTTTTAAAATAGCCCATGGCTCATTTCTGCAATAGAGAGCATTTCCTACCCCCGATTTTTTAAAAGGCACTAACATGTATTTTCCCTTAGATTCTAAAGCACCATGCAGAATAAATAATTTTAAAATATTGAAGAAAAAGAACAGTTGGAAACCAAAACTGCCAGTTCTATCCTTGAAAATCATGTTCTATTACCCCATGTGTGCATGCTAAGTCACTTCAGTTGTGCCTGACTCTATGTGATCCTGTGCACTGTAGCCCATCAGGCTCCTCTGTCCATGTGGATTCTCTAGACAAGAATACTGGGTTATCATTCCTTCCTCCAGGGGACCTTCCAAACCCAGAGATCAAAACCACGTCTCCTGCATTGGCAGGCAGATTCTTTACTGCTGAGTCACCTGGGAAGCATATGTTAAAACTTATCAAATTTATATCTTAAATATGTGCAGTGTATTGTATGTCAATTATACTTCAACAATGCTAATTAGGAAAAAACATTTATTTTAAAATCTAAAATGTCTGTGACATACATCTTATAAATTGAGAAAAGAGAAAAATTAGGACATATTGAGGGCCTGCTCTGTGCTAGATGGTGTTAAATGCTTTCACTAGGTTTTGTCATTCAATCATCACACCAACCCAGTGAAGCTGGCATTAAAATTCCCATATCAGCTGTATATTGACACCCTGATTATTTAACTTANTAATAGATATCAGCATGTGAGAAAAAAACATCGTTTGTGCTTACTAAAACCAATTTCTTCATGCACAGAGCTCTCCTTGGGCCCATCAGTGTGCCTACACAATGGGAAAACACACAGGAATTTCTGCAGTAAGACATATATATATATTTTTGAATGAAAGAATGAAAAAAATAAAGGAATCTGTTTTTTCCCCTCATGAGGTCTGGTTTTGTGCTATGACTTACACAATTTCCAGCCTTCAGAAATACACATCAATTTTAATAATTTAAAAAATGCTATTAACTTTTAACTTTCATAGTCTGGGTAGATGCCTATCAGACTTGAAACCCATTCAACACAAACCAGACAATTCTTTCACTTTCACAAATGGGCAGTTTTATCCCTTTCTTCTTCTCTCTCTTTCTTTTTTAAGTATTTGCATTTGTTGAAATTTATTCTGACCATTAAGTTTAATGCCTAATACACAGAATAGGTATTTTAATCCTTTACCTACTTACGTTAGTTATAATCCATTTCCAGAACTATTCTATAAATGTTGTCCCTATGGACCTAACTACTGTCGTTAAATTTATATCCTACTTATCTGTAAAATGCTTTTGGAATTTAAAAAGTATCCACACTCCAATAATGCCTACACAGGTTATTTTTCCTTAAAAGGTTCAAAACACATAAGATTCTTCTTTAACAATGGAGTATAATGTGGCATTTTATATCTTAAAAATACCATTTATTGTGATTCTCATTTACATGATTTGGTGGCTAGGCTTTGCTAAAGATAATTTTAGAGCACTACCAGAAAATTAAAACCAAGAGCTCTGATCCAGTGCTTGTGGGAGTGTACATTTATGGTATAACTACTTTGTGGATTGGAGTTGAAGCTGTGTACTTTCTATGGACCAGTAATTCCAGTCCTGGGTATTTATATATTACCTCATATGCAAAAATGTGTACTGCAACGTTGTTAGAGTGAAAAATTCGGAAAGCATAAAAGCAAAAGCAGAAATGGATGACAACATAAACCATTACCAACATAAAATATTGATGTAATTCATAGAACAGAATATTCTACAGAAGCAAAAGTCAATAAAATAGTACCTACATCAACTTAGGTGAATCTCACAAGCATTAAACTGAAAGATAAAAAGCAGTTTATATAAGCAAACACACTGTCTGACTCCATTTATATAGCCTAAAAACATCCAACCAGTATTATATTGTCTATGGTCTAAACAGACAGAATAAAAATACAACAATATACATGAAAACTACAAACCTCAAATTTAATACAGAAATTTTCCTTCTAAGAAGGAGCGGGGGTGAATAAGATCTGGGGTGGGTAGATAGAGGGATTTAATTGTAATTGTAATGTTTTATTTCCTGAGCTATATGGTACTTATATGGACTTTTGTTTTACTATTTGTACTTTGCAAAACAATTCATAATTTTAAAAATTTGAGCAAAATGGTGAGATCTTTTAACAATCGTAGTTTGGCTACTTGATGTTGAGAACTGAGATACAGTTATTAATATAACAACAGTCAACAAGAGTGCAAACAACATTTTATGTGATTTTTAAAATTGGAGTTTCCATATTTTTATATATACCTCTTTTATTCAAGTGATCATTTTGACTAAAATCAAATGTGCCCCTGTCTCTCTTTGATCTGTAAAACTGCATTGGTTGCATCAAGTCATTTTTGGTCTAATGTTTTATATGGCTATAATGCTTGGTTGAAGTATAAAAACTTGAGTATTAAAAATAAAGACCTTGAAGAAGAAATCTAGGTTCACTAAAGGAAGAATTAAAAATTTCTAAACTGCTTCCTCACATATTCTAAATAATTTTTGAAGCACAAACATTTAACAGTTGTTTGCTCTTCTGCTCTGTTTGCCTTTCTCGTGTTACAGAATGGTTCAGTAAAAGAAAGAAAGAAAAGATAAAGGAAGGCACATTCCAAGGGCGGCTAGTTTTTCTCCTGTATGCAGTAGAGTTACTGCACTTTTATCACCAGGCAAGTGCTCAGAGATTTGCAGATTAAATTTCTGCAAGTACTATGAAAGTTCCCTCATATAGTCTGTGAGCGTACTACCCTTAGTTAGAGAAATACAGGTTTTGACACTGGGTATTGGCTATCCTGGTGTGGCTGTCCTATTCTAATGACAATATTTAAATCTCTATGATTTTAAGAAAATGACATCTCAATATTATGGGGTGAAATTGCTAGCATTCTAGCTGTCAGCAATATGGTAAACAAACAGACAAAACAAAAACCAAACCCCGCAAATGAAAAAAAAGGAAAACTAAATTCCAGATGCAAAGATATAGTTATCCTAAGTTTCATTAAACCATTGGTTCTTAACCTTGACTGCACATTGGAATTACTTGGGGAGTTGTAAAAAAACACTGATGCTTGGTCTCATCCCCAGAGATTCTGGTTACAGCCTGGGCAATAGAATTTTTTTTAAAAATTATTTATTTTTAATCAAAGGATAATTGCTTTACAATGTTATGTTGGTTTCTGCCATATATCAACTTGAATCAGCCATAGGTATACATATATTCCCTCCCTCTTGAACCTTCCTCCCACCTGTTCCCACCACTCTAGATTGTTACAGAATCCCAATTCATTTCTCTGAGTCATACAGCAAATTACCGTTGGCTATCTATTTAACATATAGCAGTTGTATATGTTTCCATGCTACTCACTACTCTCTCCATATCCTCTACTCCCATGTCCATAAATTTGTTCTTTCTGTCTGCTCTCCACTGCTTCTGGACATCAGAATTTTAAAGAATCTTCCAGGTTATTCTAATGTAAAGTCTATGAACTACTTACTTCATTAAATTAAAAAAAATTTTTCCTGTATGAGAGGGCCTGAAAGTGCAATTGAAAACTTATTGACTCTCAATTCACGTATATTCCTACCCACCATTGAATCAGTTTATACAGATTAAAGGTAACTAATTAAATCAGTGCTATTGCTAGCCAGACCCATGCACCCAGAAATGAGAGCTGGCAGCCAGGATGCAAGGGAGAAGGAATAATATCCATTTTCCCTTCTCCTTGAAGAAGAGTCAGACATGACTTAGTGACTAAATAGTAACAAATGAAGCAAAAACTTATAATTGGTGTTTGTGGGTTAAAAGCATCTGTGAAATGGTATCATGAGTACTTAGCAGTGCTTTGGACATAGTGAGCACTGAATATATATTCACTGAATAAAGGGATGAATACATTAATAAATGAAGGGAGCTTTGAATACAAGGAATGCTCAATGAAAGTATCATGTTGGTGAGAACTAAAATCATCTAGCGATTCTATAACATTTCTGAAAAAAAGTTGAAAATCTCACATCTCTATTCTATTTATTCCCGCGGCATTTGTTGAAAGGAACTATATTTTTGTAATGTTGATTCTTCCTAATCTTAAATGGGATGGAGATTGCTGATCATCTCAGTTCCAGTTGGAATTCACGTGTCATTCAGTTCCCTCGCAGGACACTGGAAGAGGGAAACTCTTTCTTCACAGCTGTCCAAGATAAAAAGTAAAGTGTTTGTCGTTCAGTCGTTTCTGATTCTTTGTGACCCTATGGACTATAGCCCACCAGGCTCCTCTGTCTATGGGATTCCAGGCAAAAATCTTGGAGTGGGTTACTATTTCCTTCTCCAGGGAATCTTCCCAACCCGTGGATCGAACTGGTGTCTCTTTCATTGCAGACAGGTTCCTTACTGTCTGAGCCATCAGGGAAGCCTGTCCCCAAATCAAGAGGTTCCCCAAACTAAATTAAACACTGAATATTCAAAGACATTTCAAGATGAGATATGCTTCTTTTTTTACTTGCTCAACAATACCTTAAGTATTGAAAAAAACATTTGATAAGTGATAGTTCTGGGATGATTTTAAATTTCCTTATCAGCTCAGGAAGCTGTTCTGCTTTTCACTCCCCTACATTGGTGCCCCTGCCCTCTGTGCCAAACTCTTGTAAACTGGTTCACAGAAGATGTACTTTCGCTTTGAGACCGTGGTTAGCTTGCTTCCATCAATTCAGTTAAAAGGGCTTCATCTAAGGATAGTTCACCACTTCAGGTTGAAATTAAGTTCTCCTTAACCTGCCCAGGGGAGGTAGGGAGATATTGAAGTGCTTCCCTCATCCTTCTGCTAAATCAATACTGCACTTGACTCATTATGTGAGTATTAGAGAAAAATTTCTTTCAACTAACATTAAGGAGGATTGGACCAAATTACAGATACCTAAGTTTGTCAGACTAATAAGCACAGGGAAAAAAAAAACCCAAGAAGTAAATTTTAGTTGACTATTTTTGTGTTTTGTATGAGTCCTAATGACCTGATGCCAGGTGGTCGTTTCTTTGGGGACTCCAACAGGGAAGAGAAGAAAGGTAGAGGAAGTGTTTGGGTTTTTTTTAACAGTAAAATTATTGCCACTCATTTACCTTCAGAAAAGTCTTGTTTTTAATGCTAGACAAAAGTAAAAATTTTAACATGAAAACAATAGTGGACCTGTGACTGATTCTTGTTGATGTATGGCAGAGACCAACACAACATTGTAAGGCAATTATCTTCCAATTAAAAAAAAAAAGAAAAAAGCAATAGTGGGCATAAGATTCCATGACTTGAGTCTTTGGGTTAATGTATTTTATTAAAATTTTTATTGTTTTTCTTTTGTTATAACTAACACCTGTATATTTAAATACTGTAGAAGTCTATAATTTAGAAAAAATAAATTTCCCATTATGCCATTCCCAGTAATAATATTTTAACATATATTTTCACATTTTTCTATATATAGTTTAATATTAGTAATAATAATAATAATGGTATTTTTAATAAAAACAAGATTATATTTTACATATTACATGATTTTTTTTTTGGTTTTGTTTCACAACATATACTAGTTATTTTTCCATCTATATGGGGGTATATTATATTCTCAGTTTNTTAACATATATTTTCACATTTTTCTATATATAGTTTAATATTAGTAATAATAATAATAATGGTATTTTTAATAAAAACAAGATTATATTTTACATATTACATGATTTTTTTTTGGTTTTGTTTCACAACATATACTAGTTATTTTTCCATCTATATGGGGATATATTATATTCTCAGTTTTAAATTACTTCATATAAAAATATATGTCAAATTTTCATGTTTCAACTGGATTAAAAAACTTTATCCATAGGCACCTGAGAAGGGATTTTTGTCATCATGATTGTCTATTTGCATTCACAGAAATAATAGCCTAGATCCATCTGGAAAGGCAGCACCAGCATTTACTGAACACGCACATCTGCTGTGTGTAGGGTGGTACAAAGATGAATAAATTGTGTGCCTGCTCACAGTCTAGTGCGGTAACATAGAGGGTTAAATATTGTTTAAAGCCATTAAGTTTTAAGTTTCCCAACAGTTGTCTAAGTGAACTTTCTGAGTAGAATAGGGGAGGGAGAGACTAATTCTGACTGAGGGGAATGGGTGAAATTTTGGGAAGGAAGTGCGTTTTGCATTAGACCTCAAAGGTTGTGTTGGATTTTGACAAGAGAGTAAGGAAAAGGTCTGGTGCGAACAGTATGATCTAAAGCATGTGACCCTAAAGGACATGATATGTTCAAGGAAATGTGAGAGTTGAAGAACGCTTAGAGAGCAAGCGGTAGAAAATAAAGCTGCAGAGATGTCTCCCGGCTAGATCATGGAGGCCCTTAAATGCAAGGGTTAGGCATCCGACGTAAGAGAAATTGAGTCTGTTGATGATCTCTGATCAGGTGGTTGACTACATATTTCACACACAACTCTGTTACAGAACGTTGCAGGCTGTGCTGTGATTGTTTACTTACGCGATTTGTAAATATCTTCCACACACAAAAAGTGAGCTCCTTTGGAACATGAGATCATTTCTTAAAATTCATCTTTATACCCCCAATACTGGTAAAATGGCTGTCGTATTGAGTATTCATAATTGTTAAATTGGTTTTTAAAAGCTATTCAGTGAGTAACTGCTGTGAATCAGGTGCTTAACACATCCTGTCTCAGTCACTCTTATAAGTAGTCAAGTCCTGTTTTTCCTGTCTACCTTATATTTTTCTTTTCTACTTCACATTGGAAGGAAAGTTATGACCAACTTTGACAGCATATTAAAAACCAGAGACATTACTTTGTCAACAAATGTCTGTCTAGTCAAGACTATGGTTTTTCCAGTGGTCATGTATGGATTGAGAGTTGGATTATAAAGAAAGCTGAGTGCTGAAGAATTGATGCTTTTGAACTGTGATGTTGAAGAAGACTCTTGAGAGTTCCTTGGACTGCAAGGAGACTCAACCAGTCCATCCTAAAGGAGATCAGTCCTGGGTGTTCATTGGAAGGACTGATGTTGAAGCTGAAATTCCAATACTTTGGCCACCTGATGGGAAGGGCTGACTCATTTGAAAAGACCCTGATGCTGGGAAAGATTGAGGGCAGGAGGAGAAGGGGACGACAGAGGATGAGATGGCTGGATGGCATCACTGACTCAATGGACATGGGTTTGTGTGGACTCCAGGAGTTGATGACGGACAGGGAGGTCTGGCTGTGGTTCATGCGGTCACAAAGAGTCAGACACGACTGAGCAACTGAATTGAACTGAACTCCACATTACTTTGTAGCAGAAATTCCCAGGTTTAGAGTGAATTTCTGAGTTATGAGGGAGCATTTATATTAGGATATACTTATACTAGAAAATTATTTGTTTTTTAACTGAAATTCAATCTTAACTAAGCACCCAGTACTTTTATTTGCTAAATCTTGCAACCCTACTTACATATAGTTACTCTTCCCTAGTTAGTCCAGTTGATATCTTTTTTCCCTTTCTTTTGATTTTTCTTTAACAATTTCAGATGCAGCCTCTAACAGATGTGTCACAAAACACTGTGATTCACTGTCCAACTTTAAGGGATATTCTCGAGGCCTTTGCTTTACTTGTTTGCTTTTAATGTTGTCAGACTCCTATCTCTTTGGGAAAGGAGATTGTTTGTGTGTGGTTTAAAATGAATAACCATATGCAAATATAAATTCTCTCTCAAGAAATTTTGGTTAACATAAAACCCATTCTGGACTTTGAGTTAACTCCATACCTATTATAGCTGTCATGGGGCACAGTGAAAAAGAATACTGGTTGTTTACTTTCTGTATTCATAATAAAAGTCTTCATTATGTTTCCTTGCCTATAAAATTATAAAGTTTTTAATGCATATTCAGCTGATGTTGAAGCTGAAACTCCAGTACTTTGGACACCTGATGAGAAGGACTGACTCATTTGAAAAGACCCTGATGCTGGGAAAGATTGAGGGCAGGAGGAGAAGGGGACGACAGAGGATGAAATGGCTGGATGGCATCACGGACTTGATGAACGTGAGTCTGAGTGAACTCCAGGAGATGGTGATGGACAGAGAGGCCTGGCATGCTGCAATTCATGGGGTCACAAAGAGTCGGACACGACTGAGCAACTGAACTGAACTGAACTGAAGTAAAGTAAGAATATTAATTTATCCCATTCAGTTAAAAACTAATTATTTCCCAAGTTTTAGTGAGAAGTTGGAACTCTCAAATATGACAGGACAATGAAGTCTGTCTCAGGAGATCAATCCAACAAAATGTAGCAAAGTTAANCTGAACTGAACTGAAGTAAAGTAAGAATATTAATTTATCCCATTCAGTTAAAAACTAATTATTTCCCAAGTTTTAGTGAGAAGTTGGAACTCTCAAATATGACAGGACAATGAAGTCTGTCTCAGGAGATCAATCCAACAAAATGTAGCAAAGTTAATACCTGTATCCTGTGAACTAGCAAGTCCATTCTTTATACCTTAAAGAAACTCTGACAGGTATACAAAGACATATATACAAGAATGCTCAAACACCTTCAACAGAAGAACAGATAAATAAATTATGTGGTATTTGACCAGTGAAATATTATATAGTTATGAAAATGACTGATTTGAGCAGCAGGTATCAGTATAGATAAATCTCAAACAAAGCTAAATGTATGAACCAAGATACAGAAGTGTATGCATAATTTATTATAGGTCCCTATATTTTAATCAGAGTCTTTTCCAATGAGGCAACTCTTCCCATGAGGTGGCCAAAGTACTGGAGTGTCAGCTTTAGCATTATCCCTTCCAAAGAAATCCCAGGGCTGATCTCCTTCAGAATGGACTGGTTGGATCTCCTTGCAGTCCAAGGGACTCTCAAGAGTCTTCTCCAACACCACAGTTCAAAACCATCAATTCTTCGGTGCTCAGCCTTCTTTACAGTCCAACTCTCACAGCCATACATTACCACAGGAAAAACCGTAGTCTTGACTAGACGGACCTTAGTCGGCAAAGTAATGTCTGTGCTTTTGAGTACACTATCTAGGCTGATCATAACTTTTCTTCCAAGGAGTAAGTGTCTTTTAATTTCATGGCTGCAGTCACCAT
>SJYV01023428.1:685983-727319 GCA_006410875.1 Neotragus pygmaeus | reverse complement strand
GAACAAAGCTAGTCGAGGTGATGGAATTCCAGTGGAGCTGTTTCAACTCCTGAAAGATGATGCTGTCAAAGTGCTGCACTCAATATGCCAGCAAATTTGGAAAACTCAGCAGTGGCCACAGGACTGGAAAAGGTCAGTTTTCATTTCAATTTCAAAGAAAGGCAATGCCAAAGAATGCTCACTACTTTACTTAGCATTTTAATTATTAATGAGGTTGAACGTTACTATTGAGATGCTTATTGGCCATTTAGAGTTATCTTTTGTTAATTGCATGTATGTAACCTTTGCCTATTTTGTGGTTAGGTTTTTTTGCCTTTTTCTTATCCATTTGAATGAGCTTTATTCTGAATACAAATAATTATTATATGCTTGTAAATATGCTCTCTTTGTGATATATCTTTTTATTCATATGTTGCTGTATACAAGTTTCTAATTTCAAAGTTTTCAGTTTTACTAACCATTTCCTTTAAAGGGTGTGGTTTTTGGTTAAGAAATCATTCTAAAGAAGTTATTTCCTAATCCAAATTCTTTAAGATATTAATATTTCCTATACTGTTTTCTATATTTCTGTGTTTTTGAGTATGGTGTAAAATAGTAAATTTTTTTTTTTTACATAGAAATAATAAAATGTNTTAAGAAATCATTCTAAAGAAGTTATTTCCTAATCCAAATTCTTTAAGATATTAATATTTCCTATACTGTTTTCTATATTTCTGTGTTTTTGAGTATGGTGTAAAATAGTAAATTTTTTTTTTTTTACATAGAAATAATAAAATATCTTGAGGCTACATATTGAATAGTCTGTTTTTCCACTTATAAACAACAAGTTTCCATATACCTTGTAATGTTTCTGGAGTTTTTACTGATCTATTTCTCTATGCCTATGCTAAAATCTCAAGGGACAGCTACTGTAGTTGTACAGTAACCATGCTATACAGAAGGATATTTTTTCTAATGATTCCATTTTGGAGAAGTATCTTTTCAAATGTGTTGATGGTTATATTTAAATTAAAATACATTTAGTGCTAATTGTATGATGAAAAGAAAAAGCCAGGTGCCTCCTTATTCCTTCCAGTTCCCTCATTTTTATATTGTAAAAAAAATTAAATTCTCAGCTATAAGATCTCTTTCTCTAAATTCAAGCTTTGCAAAGGGTACTTAGCATGCTTGAAGGTCACTGTTGATGAACAGCTTGGAATCAGGCTATTAATATTCACAGAACATGCCTATGCTAAGTGACATGATTGTAAAATATTCTGGAAGCCAATGTTGTAGTGCTTTCTGGTAGTATTAAGTGTTCCCAATAAAATCACATTAAGGAAGGGAGATTAGTGTCACTAGTATCAAATCTATATATTTCATCTTTTCACTATAATTTTATTAAAAATGAATATAGTGTACCTTTCTGTCTTTGAAAGTTGATCATTAAAAAATTTTATTTTGTCTTTTTTGCTAGTTAGGAGTTTTACACTCATCATTGGTGAACTTTACATTAAAGATACTTACAAACATATTTCATTGTGAACTTTAACAATTAAGCAGTTTTCCTGGCTTCCCCCTGATTTCTTAACATTTCAGTACACATTTACCTTCTCATTTCCTAGAATTTATTGATGCAATCTGGAATTGAAGATTCAGAGCATTATCTTTTATTATGACTCTTCTTCAAAAAACATTTTTATATTAATAATTATTCACATAACTCTAAAATCCATTGAAAATTTTGTCTTCTTCCTCAAATTACTTTTCCATGTTATTAATCTGCATCAAATTATTTTTTAAAGCTGCTTTAATAGGCTTAATTGGTAAACAATAGACTGAATGTGTTTAAAATGTACAGTGTGTTATAAATGTATATATACATCTACATCTTTATCTGTGAAACCACCTCAGTCAATGTAATAAACATACCCACTATATCTAAGGTTTCTTATGCCCCTGTCAATCTTACAAAACAAGATATCTAGCAATTTTACCTAACCATCCAGCCTTTACATGTGGGTTGTAGAAAGTTCATGGATCCCCATTCAGTGTAGACTCCTGTACTAACCTGGAGATTCAGGCAAGATTGGAATTATTCCCACAGTTCCTGCTCCATCCTTTTGTCATTTCCACCTTATCTTCTGATTGAGGGGATTTTAGTGAATGGGTCAGGGACAGGAGAAATTTTTTTTTCCTTCTGGTTGGCTTCTTCCATGATTGTGATAAATAGTGACTAGTGTTGCTTTCCTATAGTTCCTATATTTCCCATGGAATTTACTCCAAATGTCCTGTTCTTGGTGGGGTTCTAATTTCCTTCAAAGGTAGTAAGGGTCATTCATATAGTAAGGAAACGCCTCAGGTGTTTCCAGTTATTGGTAAAGCTATTGTCACACTGGATTGTGGGTGTCAGAACTTGGATAGACCTGGCAGAAGTGTTTAGTAAACATTTATTGCATAAATAGTAGATGAGTTCCAATTAGAATAGGGGTAGAGGAGTAAACCACATTTTAGTGTTTCCTACACTGAGGAAACACCAGCTCATGAGAAATGCCTCAACTCAGTTTTCCTACTTTCCTTATTGATGGGTTTCTGGTTTTAATCTTAATTAATTTCATAATGATTTTATATCCAACAGTTGCAGGGTTTTTCTTTAAAGTGTAACTATCAATTTATTTAGTAAATGCTGCAAATCAAATAAGTAACTCGTAATAAGAATTAACGTGCACCCAGAATGGTTTAAATATTTTAAAAAGTTAGTGCTTTTAATAACTAAATTTAATGACAAATGTTTGTAAAGCTCTGAGGGTCTCTTTGAAATCATTAAGACCTAACATTTCTCATGGACCTCTCCGGACAAGCACATTTTGTTTCCAACTGAAGCTTTTGAGTCAGTGCAAAGCTCTCTTTCAAATTCAATACCATTGCATTTAATTGAAGGCTATTGTAAAGTATAATGAGGCTTTTAGGCTGGTATTTGTGTAATTAGTCCTGAAACACATCTTGTTGATTGTGTGAAGGATTAAAAAGGAAAGGGACAAAGCTTCAACTCTGGTATTAANCATTGCATTTAATTGAAGGCTATTGTAAAGTATAATGAGGCTTTTAGGCTGGTATTTGTGTAATTAGTCCTGAAACACATCTTGTTGATTGTGTGAAGGATTAAAAAGGAAAGGGACAAAGCTTCAACTCTGGTATTAAACCGAACACCAGCAGAATATTTCCAAACTCTCGTTTCTGAATCTGTTTGTTCTCCATTCTCAGAGATTATGTGAACAATATTCTTTTCTCCTGAGCAGTTCAGAATAAAATGAATGAGGAAAAAAGTCCAGGAAAACGGTGCTGGGAAATGTTCATAGCAATAAGACATCTGCAACCAGGAAGACTTTCCAACTAGAAATCTAGATTGCTCAAAAATATAGTGTTTTATTTGAAGCAGACTTCAGTGTAGAGGTTTTTAAGTGCCTGATCTCAGTGAAATATCTTTTGGAACTGATGTCACCCTTTTATTCATTGTTTCAACAAAGGCAATGTTAATGTTATGTTAGAATTTGTAAAATTTTGTATTTGAATGTTAGGTCCCAGAAAGGCCTATTCTCGGGAAACGTCGCTTCACAGATCACCGAGACTTGAATTCGATGCAAAAAGCAAGAGGGTTTATTGAACCGNAAAATGTAACTTTATCACTATCTTAAGACTAAGTAGATCTTAAGGGGAACATTGGTGAAAGGATTTTCATTTGTTGGGCTGATATTTGCTGCTAAATCTTCATATTCCCTGCCCTTATAATGAATATAACTAGCGTATAGGAAAAATAAGTATTAACCTTTTAAGCATATAGGAGAAATAAGTATTAATCTTTAAGATTAATCATGTTAACCTTGGGTTAAATAAATTCCTTTCTTGATTGTAACTCACTACACCCTCACTTTATAGGAATGCAACTTTATTTGGAGGGTGGTGCCTGGTTTAAGAAAAAACACCCTTGGAAAAAATAAGTTTTTTGGTTATCAGAAAGAAAGGATTGTAAATGTCAGTAGGCTTCGTGGCCAGATGATGTAAAACCCCTAAGAACGTTTTTTTAAGGTAAAGCACCTGATTTTGATAAAGGTCAGGACTGTTGACCCCCGCGTGACTCTGTATTCATCAGCAAAGTGATGTCTCCGCTTTTTAATAAACTGTCTATGTTAGTTATAGCTTTTCTTCCAAGGAGAAAGCATCTTTTAATTTCATGGCTGCAGTCACCATCTGCAGTGATTTTGGAATCCAGGAAAATACTCTGTGACTACTTCCAGTTTTTCCTCATCAATTTGCCATGAAGTGATGGAACCAGATGCCATGATCTTGGTTTTCTATATGTTGAGTTTTAAGCCATTTTTTTCACTTTCTTCTTTCACCTCCATCAAGAAGCTCTTCACTTTCTGCCTTTAGGGTGATGTGATCTGCGTCTCTGAAGTTGTTGATATTTCTCCCTAGAGTCTTGATTCTAGCTTGTACTTCTTCATCCAGCCCGGCATTTCACATGATGTACTCTGCATACAAGTTAAAAGGAATCAATTAATCAGCAACCACAAAAGCATCTATACAGTGATATAGCTGGTTTGGGGAAGCTCTGTGAAGTCCAATTCTCTGTCCTTTAGGCACACGAATGAGCACCTAGTGCAAACGGTGTCCCAAGACAGATACAATGGTGCTCTAGAGGCAGGATCAGCAACTTTCTGGTCAGGTCAGTCAAGTGAATTCTGCATTAATTTGTAGGGACTGGCAAAAAATCGGTCCTTGAAATAGAGCACCTTCTAAAGGATGTGAATTGTTGATATTTACCATATTTATAAACTCCTTGATAAACTTGTGATATGAAAGTAACAATATACAACCTTGAGTACTCCTTTCTCAATTTGGAACCAGTCCGTTGTTCCATGTCTGGTTTTAACTGTTGCTTTTTGACCTGAATACAGGTTTCTGGGGAAGCAGGTAAGGAGGTCTGGTATTCCCATCTCTTTAAGAATTTTCCAGTTTGTTGTGATCCACACATCAAAGGCTTTAGTCTAGTCGATGAAGCAGGAGTA
The DNA here is from genome assembly GCA_006410875.1 of Neotragus pygmaeus. Classification (NCBI taxonomy): domain Eukaryota; kingdom Metazoa; phylum Chordata; class Mammalia; order Artiodactyla; family Bovidae; genus Neotragus; species Neotragus pygmaeus. The sequence continues at coordinate 722,271 of SJYV01023428.1, read as the reverse complement.
GATATTTCTTCTAGAATTCCCTTGCTTTTCTATGATCCAACAGATATTGGCAGTTTGACCTCTGGTTTGTCCGCCTTTTCTAAATCCAGTTTGAACATCTGGAAGTTCTCGGTTCACATACTGTTGAAGCCCAGCTTGAAAGATTTTGGACGTTATCTTGCTAGCATGTGAAATGAGTGCAACTGTGTGGTAGTTTGAACATTCTTTGGCATTGCCCTTGTATGGGATTGTAATGAAAACTGACCTTTTCCAGTACTGTTGCCACTGCTGAGTTTTCCAAATTTGCTGGCATATTGAGTGCAGCACTTTAACAGCACCATGTTTTAGCAATTGAAATAGCTGAGTTGGAATTCCATCACAACCATTAGGTTTGTTTGTAGTAATGTTTCCTAAGGCCCACTTGACTTCACACTCCAGGATGTCTGCTTCTAGGTGAGTGACCACACCATCGTGGTTATTCAGGTCATTAAGAGCTTTTTTGTAAGGAGAGTTAGAGATACTTTTTCAATTATTTTTTTTCAATGAGTGGTGTTAAAGATATGTGGGGATGTTCCTGACCCAGGGATCAAACCTGGGTCTCCTGCACTGCGAGCAGATTCTTTACCATCTGAGTCACCAGGGAAACCCTAAACATATGTTGTTTAGCTGGAAATATAGAACAGGGGCTTCTGAAAAGGAGCTTATAAATATGGTAAAATCAATAATTCACATGCTTTGGAAGGTGCTCTATTTCAAGGACCGATTTTTCTCCAGTCCCTGCAAATTAATGCAGAATTCACTTGACTGCCCTGACCAGAAAGTTGCTGATCCTGCCTCTAGAACATCATTGTATCTGTCTTGGGACACCGTTTGCACTAGGTGCTCATTCGTGTGTCTAAAGGACAGGGAATTAGACTTCACAGAGCTTCCCTGAACCAGCTGTATGACTGTATGGATGCTTTTGTGATTGCTGATTAATCAATGTCTATATGAATGACAGAATTCTGTCTGAGATTTGCTTCTTAGATAATATTCCAACCGGATTAGCCAGGTTACCAGAAGATTTGTCTCTTACCTGTCTCTTTCAGAGGCTACTGATATCTATCCAAAGAACCAAACAGTTGTGAAGCTTAAATTGGCTTTTTCCCGCTAATTTTCTTTTTTTTTAATTGAGGTATAATTTACTTAAAGTGCACAATGAATTTTTATTATCATCTAGATCAAGTTATAGAATACTCTTGACACCTCAGAGGGTCTTTTATGCCTCTCTCGAAAACTGTTTTGAATGATTTTCAGATGAAGTTGATTATCAAGATTCACTGTCAAGTTTTCTATCTGGTTTCATGATCCTTTGAATTCAAAGGATCATGAAACCACTATAGCAGCGGAGATTGATAATTTCTTTCCATAATTCCAAGGAAGGTAGCAAAGAAGCAGAATGGGGAAAATACAAGCAGAGAGATAGTGGGATACACATAGAGGAATATGCACCATCCAGCTTTCCTTTCTCCTCACTCCTTCCAGAAAGGGTAAACAGCCAGCTGTTTGTGTTTTACATACTACTGTATAAAAGAAACAAAGGAAAGAAAGAAGGAAGGCAGAAAGAAACAAAAAAAGAGGAAGAAATAAAGATGGTGAAAGAAATATAATTCATGGAGTGCTCACCAGGAGCCTGGGGCCAGACATCATGTTAGACTTCATGTATATTATCTTGTCAGACCCTTACAATTGCCTTATAAAGTGAACAGTCATTGTCTCCATTTTGCACCTGAGGAATCTGAAGTCCCAGAAATGTTAAGCAGTTTGTCCTAAAACACATGACTTGTATGTATTGCAACAAGAATTGCAATCTTTTCTGCCATTGTAACCAATCTTCTGCTAGAAATTTAAGTGCTGTTCCAATGCCAATGTTTCATCTCTAAAATAAAAGGTGGATTTATCACTGATGAAATGACTTTATTGGCATAAGATTTTCTCTAGTCAGTATCACGGGTTCACGGTTTATAGCTAACTAGGCAGATAGGAAGAGAGAGAAAACAAAACTAATGGCAGTTAGTAGTGCTTTCTTTTATTCCATGTTTGCTTGTATTTTCTCTCTATATATTTGAGGGCAGTATATGAATTTACAGAGGGAAACTATTTCACGTCAGCACTGACTCAACTCCAATGATAGAAGGAAGGTTCTTAGTAATCTAGTAACCCCAGAACAATGTCATTTGCAGTTTTTTTGTGGTTTTGGGGATTTTTCCTGCAGTTAGGAATTCCAAGACATATGTACATAGGGAAGGAAAAGGAGAGAACTGAACCAATTATCTAAAGACACAAATACATGTTTATGTGAACTATGTAAAATTATAGTTTTGTAGGTCAGAAACAGTAGAATATCATCACAGTAATGTGATTCAACTGAGTGTTACTGCAATGGATGAAAAATCATGATTTGAATTGCAACTATCTTCAAAGATGAAATTAGATATTATTCTTAAACTCTAATGTTATACTTTCTTTACAAACAGAGCCAGAGTCTGTTTGCCCAAACTTCCCATTTGACTTCCCATTCTTGAGAAATGCCCTTTCACTCTAAAAAGTCCCCCAGTGCGCTCTCTCTCTCCCAAGAAGACCTCGTTAGTTTATTTTTGAAGGGTGATGATTGTAAGCGTGTGAAGACAAAGAGGTGTCTTCTGTGATGTTACAGAACAGCTGCACAATTGGTTTGCGGGACCTTGGTGTCCCTCAGGACGGCTATGGTATGTGGTACTTCTACTTGAGGAAGCTTCTCTCAGTGACAAGGCAGCGTGGGCTTCGCCAGTGAGAAAGTGCCAGGCCTTAAAGTGAGAGCAAGGGGACTTGGGGACTAAAATAAAACTAAACCAAATGGTGGAAAGATGCTCGACCCCTTAATTTATCTGATTAGAGCCAACAGGCGCCACTGGGTAGAACATTTGCTCCCTTCCCAGACGCCATCAAGCAGCAGTGGAACTATTTCTAGGCTTGGCTCCAGATTGAGGGGGGAGGAACTCACGGTGGATTTGGTTTCAGCCTGGAGTCACTGGGAGATGGTGACAGATTGCAGTCACTGCAAAAGTCTAGGGGCATCAAGTGTTCTCCAGAGCACATACCTGCCTGGAGGAGGTTGCACAGCCCCTAAGGAATGTTCCTCTGACTCTAATCTCGAGGCAACTCCAACTCCTACTCTATATTAGTCTGCTTCATTCTCTGAATACAGCTGTACTGANTGCTCTATTTCAAGGACCGATTTTTCTCCAGTCCCTGCAAATTAATGCAGAATTCACTTGACTGCCCTGACCAGAAAGTTGCTGATCCTGCCTCTAGAACATCATTGTATCTGTCTTGGGACACCGTTTGCACTAGGTGCTCATTCGTGTGTCTAAAGGACAGGGAATTAGACTTCACAGAGCTTCCCTGAACCAGCTGTATGACTGTATGGATGCTTTTGTGATTGCTGATTAATCAATGTCTATATGAATGACAGAATTCTGTCTGAGATTTGCTTCTTAGATAATATTCCAACCGGATTAGCCAGGTTACCAGAAGATTTGTCTCTTACCTGTCTCTTTCAGAGGCTACTGATATCTATCCAAAGAACCAAACAGTTGTGAAGCTTAAATTGGCTTTTTCCCGCTAATTTTCTTTTTTTTTAATTGAGGTATAATTTACTTAAAGTGCACAATGAATTTTTATTATCATCTAGATCAAGTTATAGAATACTCTTGACACCTCAGAGGGTCTTTTATGCCTCTCTCGAAAACTGTTTTGAATGATTTTCAGATGAAGTTGATTATCAAGATTCACTGTCAAGTTTTCTATCTGGTTTCATGATCCTTTGAATTCAAAGGATCATGAAACCACTATAGCAGCGGAGATTGATAATTTCTTTCCATAATTCCAAGGAAGGTAGCAAAGAAGCAGAATGGGGAAAATACAAGCAGAGAGATAGTGGGATACACATAGAGGAATATGCACCATCCAGCTTTCCTTTCTCCTCACTCCTTCCAGAAAGGGTAAACAGCCAGCTGTTTGTGTTTTACATACTACTGTATAAAAGAAACAAAGGAAAGAAAGAAGGAAGGCAGAAAGAAACAAAAAAAGAGGAAGAAATAAAGATGGTGAAAGAAATATAATTCATGGAGTGCTCACCAGGAGCCTGGGGCCAGACATCATGTTAGACTTCATGTATATTATCTTGTCAGACCCTTACAATTGCCTTATAAAGTGAACAGTCATTGTCTCCATTTTGCACCTGAGGAATCTGAAGTCCCAGAAATGTTAAGCAGTTTGTCCTAAAACACATGACTTGTATGTATTGCAACAAGAATTGCAATCTTTTCTGCCATTGTAACCAATCTTCTGCTAGAAATTTAAGTGCTGTTCCAATGCCAATGTTTCATCTCTAAAATAAAAGGTGGATTTATCACTGATGAAATGACTTTATTGGCATAAGATTTTCTCTAGTCAGTATCACGGGTTCACGGTTTATAGCTAACTAGGCAGATAGGAAGAGAGAGAAAACAAAACTAATGGCAGTTAGTAGTGCTTTCTTTTATTCCATGTTTGCTTGTATTTTCTCTCTATATATTTGAGGGCAGTATATGAATTTACAGAGGGAAACTATTTCACGTCAGCACTGACTCAACTCCAATGATAGAAGGAAGGTTCTTAGTAATCTAGTAACCCCAGAACAATGTCATTTGCAGTTTTTTTGTGGTTTTGGGGATTTTTCCTGCAGTTAGGAATTCCAAGACATATGTACATAGGGAAGGAAAAGGAGAGAACTGAACCAATTATCTAAAGACACAAATACATGTTTATGTGAACTATGTAAAATTATAGTTTTGTAGGTCAGAAACAGTAGAATATCATCACAGTAATGTGATTCAACTGAGTGTTACTGCAATGGATGAAAAATCATGATTTGAATTGCAACTATCTTCAAAGATGAAATTAGATATTATTCTTAAACTCTAATGTTATACTTTCTTTACAAACAGAGCCAGAGTCTGTTTGCCCAAACTTCCCATTTGACTTCCCATTCTTGAGAAATGCCCTTTCACTCTAAAAAGTCCCCCAGTGCGCTCTCTCTCTCCCAAGAAGACCTCGTTAGTTTATTTTTGAAGGGTGATGATTGTAAGCGTGTGAAGACAAAGAGGTGTCTTCTGTGATGTTACAGAACAGCTGCACAATTGGTTTGCGGGACCTTGGTGTCCCTCAGGACGGCTATGGTATGTGGTACTTCTACTTGAGGAAGCTTCTCTCAGTGACAAGGCAGCGTGGGCTTCGCCAGTGAGAAAGTGCCAGGCCTTAAAGTGAGAGCAAGGGGACTTGGGGACTAAAATAAAACTAAACCAAATGGTGGAAAGATGCTCGACCCCTTAATTTATCTGATTAGAGCCAACAGGCGCCACTGGGTAGAACATTTGCTCCCTTCCCAGACGCCATCAAGCAGCAGTGGAACTATTTCTAGGCTTGGCTCCAGATTGAGGGGGGAGGAACTCACGGTGGATTTGGTTTCAGCCTGGAGTCACTGGGAGATGGTGACAGATTGCAGTCACTGCAAAAGTCTAGGGGCATCAAGTGTTCTCCAGAGCACATACCTGCCTGGAGGAGGTTGCACAGCCCCTAAGGAATGTTCCTCTGACTCTAATCTCGAGGCAACTCCAACTCCTACTCTATATTAGTCTGCTTCATTCTCTGAATACAGCTGTACTGATTGCTTAAACTTTAGAGTTTTGCGAAGACCTTGGCGGCTAGGCTAGTTTGGTGTACTGCTGCTGCTGCTAAGTCGCTTCAGTTGTGTCCGACTCTGTGCGACCCCATAGACGGCAGCCCACCAGGCTCCCCTGTCCCTGAGGTTGTCCAGGCAAGAACACTGGAGTGGGTTGCCATCTCCTTCTCCAATGCATGAAAGTGAAAAGTGAAAGTGAAGTCACTCAGTCGTGTCCGACTCTTAGCAACCCCATGGACTGCAGCCCACCAGGCTCCTCCGTCCATGGGATTTTCCAGGCAAGAGTACTGGAGTGGGTTGCCATTGCCTTCTCCGTTGGTGTACTAAGCTAGCTTAGTATTTGTTTCCCTCAAACTTGCATTATATTGTGTAAAGCATACAAAGAGGGACAGAGCTACCCTGTGCTATTCTGGGATAGTAGTTACCAGTAAGAGGAATAAAAAATAGAAGACTTTGTTCCAGGGAGTGATTAGAAATTCTGACAACCCTCCTCTGACCGTCTCTGAAATCAGTACTTTGTACCCCTCCACCCCCAAGCAATCTGCCACTAGCTGTGTGTCCTTGAATTGCTTACCCTCCTCGGGACTGACTTCACACATTTATAAAAGGTAGCATTCAAAGATCTCTAAGGATCTTGAAAGTGCTAACATGCTATGAGTATAAATGTAAAAGTACCTTTAAAGATTAAAGGATTTGTGTGGCCAATTGTTATTGTCTAAAAATCTTCCTCAAATTAATCCTTTCCAAGTCTGCTGTTAGTTGACTAATCAACTCCATTTTAGAAGTGGAAGTTATTTTCCTAATAATTTAATTGAAATGTTTATTGAGCACCTGTGCTAGGTACAAAAGCTTATTCAGGTTTGTTGGAACTGAATCTTCTATAATTTGGGGACTCAAATTATAAAAATGCAATTAGAAACACAAGCTTAGGTGCACAAGTGAATATTCAGAGTGAAAAAAGAAGTCATAACAAGTTACTGAAGCTTAGAGATTTAGCTTTCTTTCTTCTGAGCTCTCTTTAGGCAATTTACCAAAATTGCTTACATAGAAGTGCTTGTGAATGAAACCTGGCTTTCTCCTCACTTAGACAGAACATTGTACAGTTCCCAGCAACTCCTAGTGCTCAGTGGGACCTGTTCAAGCGGGCAGCTCTGAAGTTTAAGCTTCATGAAGCTTCAAAGTAAATCTGCCTCTAGGGTTTTAGGAAATCAAGAAACATTGGGTAGGGTTCCCAGCCTCACGGGCTTCCTTTGTGGCTCAGATGGTAAGGAATCTGCCTACAATTCAGGAGACATTGGTTTGATCTATGGGTCAGGAAGATCCCCAGAAGAAGGGCATGGCAACCCACTCCAGTATTCTTACCTGGAGAATTCCATGGCCAGAGGAGTCTGGTGGGCTACAGTCCACAGGGTCACAAAGAGTCAGACACGACTGAGCAACTAACACTTCCCACTTGCACTTTCCAGCTTCAAAATAACTATAGTAGGCTGTAGCCATTAGACCTCCCAAGAAAAGAACTATTGGTGTTATTCATCTAACTGCATCATTTCCACAGGTCAACAAGAGGATTCAAATGAAGAAAGTTATTTATTTCATTTAAAAATTTAATTTTGAAATAAATTTAGACTTAAAAGAAAGATTGTAAAAATAGTAGGTAGAGCACCTGTGTAATCTTTGTCCACCTTTCCCTAACATGGAAACTTACAATGTACAATTATTGACACCAGGGAGTTAACACTCTTATAATACTATTTACTGAAGTACAGACTTTCTTAACATTTGACCTGTTTTTCACCAAATTTTCACCAGTAGTTTATTTCTACTTTAGGATGTAGTTCAGGATCCCACACATTTGGTTGGCATGTTGCTTTAGTCTCTTCCTATTTGTGTGATAGGCCCTCAGTCTCTTTTTTACTTTCATGACCTTGATACTTTTGAAAGTACTGCTCAGTATATTGTAGAAGGCTCTCGGTATGTGTTGTACAATGTTTTCTCACAATTAGATTGAAGTTTTATGTATATATATGTGTGTGTGAGTGAGTGATGTCGCTCAGTCGTGTCCAACTCTTTGCGACCCCATGGACTGTAGCCTACCAGGCTACACTGTCCATGGGATTTTCCAGGCAATAGTACTGGAGTGGGTTGCCATTTCCTTCTCCAATGAATGAACTGAACAAGTACAGTAATGCAGACTAGAGGAGAACAAAGGTATATTTCAGGTCCCTGAAATGTGACAGGGACATATTTCTGACAAGAATACAACAAGAGTGATGGGCTCCTGGATCATCATCCAGTACAAGCATACCTCATTTTATTGAACCTTTGCTTTATTGTGATTTGCAGATAATCTTTTACAAATTGCAGGTTTGTGGCAACCCTGCATCAAGTACATCTATTGGTACCACTTTTCCCACAGCATTTGCTGACTTCTATTGCTAAGTCTCACAATATTTCAAACTTTTAAATGTTTTGTTGTTGTGGTGGTGATCTGTGGTCAGTGAACTTTGATGTTACTACCATGACTTATGGAAGGCTCAGATGCTGATTAGAATTTTTCAGCAATAAAATATTTTTTCTTTTTAAAAATTTATTTTAAATTGGGGGATAATTGCTTTACAATGTCTTGTTGGTGTCTGTCATACATCAACATGAATCGGCCATAGGGATACACATGTCCCCTCCCTCTCGAACCTCCCTGCTACGTCCTACCCCATCCCACCGCTCTAGGCTGTCACGGAGCACTAGGTTTGAGCTCCCTGTGTCACACAGCCAGTTCCCATGGCTATCTGTTTTCCAAATGGTGGTTGTATGTTTCAACGCTACTCTCACAGTCTGTCCCACCCTCTCCTCCCCCACTGTGTCCACAAGCCTGTTCTCTGTCTGCATCTCTGTTGCTGCCCTGCAACTGAGTTCGTCAGTACCATCTTTCTAGATTCCATATATATGCGTTAATACATGATATTTGTTTTTCGGTTTCTGACTTACTTCAATCAGTATAACAGGCTCTAGGTTCATCCATATCATTAGAACTGACTCCAATCCTCTCCTTTTTGTGGCTGAGTAATGTACCATTGTATATATGTGCCACAACTTCTAATAAAGTATTTTTTTTAATTAAAAAATTTTTTTTACTTTAAAATACTGTATTGGTTTTGCCATATATTGACATGAATCCACCACAGCTGTACATGAGTTCCCAACCCTGAACCCCCCCTCCCACAACCCTCCCCATATCATCTCTCTGGGTCATCCCAGTGCACCAGCCCCAAGCATCCTGTATCCTGTATCGAACCTAGACTAGCGATTCGTTTCTTACATGATAGAATACATGTTTCATAAAGTATTTTTTAATTAAGGTATGTACATTGTTTATTAGATAAAATGTTGTTGCACACTTAACAGAGTATGCACTTAAGAGTGTTCACACTTAAGAGTGCACACTTAATGGATTATGGTGTAAACATAACTTTTATATGCACTGGAAAACTGAAAAAGCGGTGTGGTTTGCTTTGTGACACTCACCTTACTGCAGTGGCCTGGAACCAAGGCCAAATTATCTCTGAGTTACACTTGTACTATTATTTCCTTGCTAAATTGTTTCAGCATATGGCTCTTAGGAGTTGTGACTTCTGTGTCATGTCAGTGTTCCCACAGCCTTTTTTCAAGCATTTCTTTGCTTTGTGGCACCAAAGGATGTTCCAGGATCCTCTTGTATTTCTTTTCCCTTGCCCTGGAATTGATCACTTCCACAAGAAGCCCAATATCAGGTCTTTTTGATTAGTATGTTATTTTTGTTCTCACAGTCCTGGGCCTTGGATAGGCTGTTTCCTAAAGTAGCACAAATACATGCATTATTGATCACTAAGACTGGGCTTGTGTAATCCTTTTCTAAATTGTAATTGCAAAATAAAAGAAACTGGGATGTGAGTTCTGTCCACACTATCAAAAACCAAGTGTGCTAGCCTCTATACAAGATTCTCAAGGAAGTTAAAGAAACAGATCTTCCTTGACATTTTCCTTGCTTTCTTTCCCATGTCTGATTGGCTGCCATCCATCCTCACAAATTCATTTCCTTCACTCATCTTCCATGTGGATGTGTAAGTCTTCCATTTGCAAATCTAGCCTTATCTTTCACTCTGCTGAAGAAAAAAAGAGGATGGTTTTTCTGAAAACCTATGATTGGTGTTATGGCCCCCTAATATAGATCACAACAGTTCTCAAATTAGGATAAATTGGAATCAGCTGAAGGGCTTATTAAACCACAGATTGATAGGTTCTTCCCCACAACTCCCCACTAGATTTTGGAGTTAGTAGGTCTGTGATGGGGGCTTCCTTGGTAGCTCAGCTGGTAAAGAATCCACCTGCAATGCAGGAGACCCTGGTTCGACTCCTGGGTTGGGAAGATTCCCTGCAGAAAGGATGGGCTACCCACTCCAGTATTCTTGGGCTTCCCTGGTGGCTCAGAGAGTAAAGAATCTGCTTGCAATTCAGGAGACCTGGGTTGGGAAGATCCCTTGGAGGAGGACATGGCAACCCACTCCAGTATTCTTGCCTGGAGAATCCCCATGGACAGAGGAACCTGGGGGGTTATAGTCCATGGGGTCACAAAGAATTGGATATGACTGAGTGGCTAAGTACAGCACAGTACAGTTCTGTGATGGGGTCCTAGAACATGTACTTCCAACAAATTCCCAGGTGATACTGATGATGCTGGTTCAGATAACCACTGGCAGACAAGATAATATCCAGATTCCTTAAGAAGAAACCTAAGACCCTTTTACAGTTACGTCCTTGGACTCACCTCCCACCTGTCCCCTTTCCTCAAACACGCCATCTTTTTTCCACATCTTTTATTTATTTATTTGTGGCTGCACTGGGTCTTCATTGCTGCACACGGGCTTTCCCCAGCTGCAGTGAATGGGGCTACTCTTCCTGTGGTGCACAGGCTTCTCTTTCTTCAGAGCGAGCACGCGCTCTTAAGTGATGGCTGAGTAGTCATGACCCACAGGCTTGGTTACCCCATGGCATGTGGGATCCTAGTTCCCTGACCAGGGACTGAACCACTGTCCTCTACACTGGCAGGCAGATTCTTAGCCCCTGGATCACCAGGGAAATCCTTTTTTCACATCTTTGCATGGCCCCTATATGTCCTAACTCCCTTGACTGGTCTGTCCATCCCTCCTGTCTTCCATATTTCTCTACATTTGTGATAACTATCCTGGCTTTCATTTCTGCAGTTATCCGTATTCCTCCAGCCTCAGAAGGACTGTCTCTCTTATATTTAATATTATTCATACAATAGTACTAATAGTAAGATAGTATGATCATGTTTAATAATATTTACTATGAGAATTACAAATTAGTGTTGGATTTGTTTGCTTACTCGTTTGATTCTTCCAGTAATTTATGAGTTCTCTAAAGGCAGTGTAGTACCAAAGTCAGCTGTCACTCCTTACCACTCAGCCCTCACAGCATCAGCATAGAATAGGGACTGAATAAATGTTGACAAATGAAATACCACCTTTTCTAGGATGGTATTATGCTGTTTACAATAAAGAAGGTAATAAAGAGTTTACAAGAACACTTCCAGATTTATTACTGCTTCATTACAGATGAAAAGGATATTTTAAATAAGAGACTACCCTAAGATATAGAATTAGCTAAATGACTTAGGGATTCTTATCAGTTCTTTAAAACAGGTAATTAGCATCAGTCTGGGTTGGACTACATGACACAAAGTGAAATAGAAATTTGGCAATTCTGTGATCAAGATGGATAATTTAACCCTCGTATCTGTCCAGGTTGTTAATCAGCTAGCTAAGAAATTGCCAGTCCACATTTGCATCCTAATTTTGCTGTCAACATGTGCTGGTGAGCACCCCTTAGTCCTCTTAACTGCCTCATACCCATTTTACCATAGAATCGGAGTTCTTGACCAACCCTTAAAAGTGTTAGTTGCTCAGTGTCTGACTCTTTGTGATCCCATGGAATGTAGCCTGCCAGGCTCCTCTGTTCGTGGAATTCAGGCAAGAATACTGGAGTGGGTAGTCACTCCCTTCTTCAAGGGATCTTCCCAATCCAGGGATCGAATCCAGGTCTCCTCCATTGCTGGCAGATTCTTTTCCATCTGAGCCACAAATGCAGGAGATAGGTTTGATCCCTGGGTTGTGAACTCCTGGAGAAGGAAATGGCAGCTTACTCCAGTAATCTTGCCTAAGAAATCCCATGGACAGAGAAGCCTGGTGGGCTACAGTCTATGGGGTCACAGAGTTGGATACAGTGGAGTGACTAACACTTTTACTGACCAGCCCCTGGTGGTCATTAAATAGATTTGTTGATCTGCAAACATGGATTGAAAACAGTCATGCATTAAGTTTCACCAAGTTCTAACTGAAATTAAGCATTTCCTTCAGGTGTTAATGTAGACAACGGACACAACTGTCTTCGTACTGCGTGAGGTCTTATAATTGATTGAAATCACCCATATTTTTACAGCATATGATAGCAGTTATTTCTATTCATCAGTGCTTCAGTATTACAAAGGTTTTTAGATGTATCACCAGATTTTGTTATTAGATGTCTTAATGTAGAAGCACATCACATTTAAAACTCTTTTGTTACCTGTATTTCAGTGTAGTCTATGTCCTTGGTAATCCTATATATTAAAATGTTATTTACATATGTTTAAAAAACCTATATATTTTATTTTATATATTTAAAACGTTATTCTGAGAAGGAATCCACAGCCTTCAACAGACTGTGAAGGGCATCCATGACATCAGAAAGGTCAAGGCCTCTGATGTAGGAGGTAAGGTTAGGATTGAATTCTGTCAACGTTTATTTTGCAGCATAAATCTGGTAAAATAATTTTTTAAAAGCAGCAGAAAAAAATTCGAGTTCACTGGATACTCACATTTCCGTTTAAGGACTTCATAAAAGAATATAACATTCAATGCATTGTAGCGGAATGTTTTCTTCTGTTATTGTGTACAAACTGCAAGTGAAACATTCTTTGATTTCTTGGGTTGCATGGTCGCAGCACAGTAATAGATTAATTTCTAATATGTCTCATCTCATTATAGACCTATGGAATCATCTCTTTCAATTTAAATTGAGCTTCAGGGAAGATTAAATACTTAGATATTTATTTCAGTTTGTATAAAATTTCTGGACCCATACAAATTAAACTTCCTCTGTCTAAATGACCCTAATCATTCTAATTTAACTAGATAGAGCTTATTTCCTTTTGACAGAGCTTGTCATGTTGAATGTTATCCCTGGAGATGAACAGCATGCCAAATAGGTAATAAGTATTCCAGATGTCNTAGGATTTGAAATAGCTCAACTGGAATTCCATCACCTCCACTAGCTTTGTTTGTAGTGATGCTTTCTAAGGCCCACTTGACTTCACATTCCATGATGTCTGGCTCTAGATTAGTGATCACATCATCATGATTATCTGGATCATGAAGATCTTTTTTGTACAGTTCTTCCCAACCACTGGAGAAATGGACTTAGAAAACTTTACATAGATTTATTGCTTGTTGATGAATGATTTATGTTTAGTTTAGTTCTATTTTGTTTAATACAGCTTTGACAAAGCTAAACATAAATCACTCACCAACAAGCAATAAATCTATGTAAAGTTTTCTAAGCCCATTTCTCCAGTCAGCCGAGCCATGTTCAGTTTGGTGGTTTAATACACACTTTCTGAGGACCCTCTATGCATTGCCCTCTCTATATGCACAGTGGGTTCAGTGTTTGGACAGGGCCTTTTGCAAGAAGTGGAGAGTCTGGTGGGGAAAAACATATCTAAACAGATGATTTCAGAATGTGTTCTATCCAGAGGGCTTCCTTTTCTAGCAGCAGGACAATCACATGGTACGCATTGTTCCAGGACCATCTTTGCAGAGAGAATAAACCGGAGCAGTATCATTTTTCCCATTAGGCAATACATAGTGCCTTGGGCCTAGGTATTTTTNATGTGTTCTATCCAGAGGGCTTCCTTTTCTAGCAGCAGGACAATCACATGGTACGCATTGTTCCAGGACCATCTTTGCAGAGAGAATAAACCGGAGCAGTATCATTTTTCCCATTAGGCAATACATAGTGCCTTGGGCCTAGGTATTTTTCCTTTTATTTTTGTTTTTGCCCCTTTATTCTGGGCCTTTTTAATTTTTATTAATTTATTTTAATTGGCAACTAATTACTTTATAATATTGTGGTGGTTTTTGCTCACTTTGACATGAATCAGCCATGGGTGTACATGTCTCCTCATCTCAAACCCCTCTCCCACCTGCCTCCCCATCCCATCACTCTGGGATGGGTGCACAGGCTTTGAGTGCCTTTTCATGCATGGAACTTGAAATGGCCATCTGTTTCACATATGGTAATATACATGTTTCAGTGCTATGCTCTCAAATCATCCCACCCTTGGCTTCTCCCACAGAGTGCAAAAGTCTGTTCTTTACTCTGTGTCTCTTTTGCTGTCTTGCACATAGGGTCATGGTTACCATCTTCCTATTCCATATATATGTGCGTTAATATACTGTATTTGGTGTTTTTCTTTCTGACTTACTTCTCTGTGTATAATAGGCTCTAGTTTCATCCACCTTATTAGAATGGACTCAAATGCATTCTTATTTATAGCTGAGTAATATTCCATTGTGTATATTACCACAACTTTCTAATCCATTCATCTGCCAATGGACATCTAGGTTGCTTCCATGTCCTAGCTATTGTAAACATGCTGCAATGAACATTGGGGGTACAAGGGTCTCTTTCAATTCTGGTTTCCTTGGTGTGTATGCCCAGCAGTTGGATTGCTGGGTCGTATGGCAGTTCTATTTCCAGTTTTTAAAGGAATCTCTACTCTGTTCTCTATAGTGGTTGTACTAGTTTTCATTCCCACCAACAGTGTAAGAGGGTTCCCTTTTCTCTACAGCCTGTCCAACATTTATTGTTTGTAGATTTTTTGATGGCAGTCATTCTGACTGGTATAAGATGGTACCTTATTGTGGTTTTGATTTACATTTATCTGGTAATGAGAGATGTTGAGCATCTTTTCATGTGTTCATTAGCCATATGTATGTCTTCTTTGGAGAAACATCTGTTTAGTTCTTTGGCCCTTTTTTTGATTGGGTCATTTATTTTTCTGGTATTAAGCTGCATGAGCTGCTTGTATATTTTGGAGATTAATTCTTTGTCAGTTGTTTTGTTTGCTATTATTGTCTCCCATACTGAAGACTGTCTTTTCACCTTGCTTACAGTTTTCTTTGTTGTGCAAAAGCTTTCAAGTTTAACTAGGTCCTATTTGTTTATTTTTGCTTTTACTTCCATTACTCTGGGAACTGGATTATAGGGGATCTTGCTGTGATTTATGTCAGTGAGTGTTCTGCCTATGTTTTCCTCTAGGAGTTTTAGTTTCTGGTCTTACATTTAGATCTTTATTCCATTTTGAGTTTGTTTTTGTTTATGGTGTTAGAAAGTGTTCTAGTTTTATTCTTTTACAGGTGGTTGACCAGTTTTCCCAGCACCACTTGTTAAAGAGATTGTCTTTTCTCCATTGTATATTTTTGCCTCCTTTATCAAAGATAAGGTGTCCATATGTGTGTGGATTCATGTTTGGGCTTTCTATTTTGTTTCATTGATCTATATTTCTGTCTTTGTGCCAGTACCATACTGTCTTTATGACTGTAGCTTTGTAGTATAGTCTAAAGTCAAGTAGGTTGGTTCCTCCAGATCCATTCTTCTTTCTCAAGATTGCTTTGGCTATTCAAGTTGTTTTGTGTTTCCATACAAATTGTGAAATTATTTGTCCTAGTTCTGTGCAAAAATACCATTGGTAGCTTGATAGGGATTGCACTGAATCTATAGATTGCTTTGGATAGTATACTTATTTTCACCATATTGATTCTTCCAATCCATGAACATGGTATATTTCTCCATCTACGTCATCTTTGATTTCTTTTTATTAGTGTTTTATAGTTTTCTATATATAGGTTTTTTGTTTCTTTAGGTAAGTTTATTCCTATTTTATTCTTTTCATTGCAATGGTGAATGGGATTTTTTCTTTAATTTCTATTTCTGTTTTCTCATTGTTAGTGTATAGGAATGCAAGGGATTTTTGTGTTTTGATTTTATATCCTGTGACTTCACTATATTCATTGATTAGTAATTTTCTGATGGTGTCTTTAGGGTTTTCTCTGTAATGGATCATGTCATCTGCAAACACTGAAAGTTTTTACTTCTTTTCCAATTTGGATTCCTCTTATTTCTTTTTCTTCTCTGATTGCTGTGGCTAAACTTCCAAAACTATTTTGAATAGTAGTGGTGAGAGTGAGCACCCTTGTCTTGTTCCTGACTTTAGGGGAAATGCTTTCAATTTTTCACCATTGAGGATAATGTTTGCTGGGGTTTTATTGTAGATGGCTTTAATTATGTTGAGGTATGTTCCTTCCATGCCTGCTTTCTGGAGAGTTTGTTTTTTCCTTTAATCATAAAGGGTATTGAATTTTGTCAAAGGTTTTCTCTGCATCTACTGAGAAAATCATGTGGTTTTTATCTTTCAATTTGTTAATGTGGTGTATCACATCGATTGCTTGTGAATATTGAAGAATCCTTGCATTGCTGGGATAAAACCCACTTGGTTATCATGTATGATCTTTTTAATATATTGTTGGATTCTGTTTGCTAGAATTTTGTTGAGTATTTTTGCATCTATGTTCATCAGTGATATTTGCCTGTAGTTTCCTTTTCTTGTGGCATCTTTCTTTGGTTTTTGTATTAGGGTGATGGTGGCCTCATAGAATGAATTTGGGAGTTTACCTTCCTCTGCAACTTTCTGGAAGAGTTTGAGTAGGATAGGTGTTAGCTCTTCTCTAAAGTTTTGGTGGAATTCAGCTGTGAAGCCATCTGGTCCTGAGCTTTTGTTTGATGGAAGATTTTTGATTACAGTTTCAATTTCCGTGGTTGTGATGGGTCTGTTAAGATTTTGTATTTCTTTCTGGTTCAGTATTGGAAGGTTATGCTTTTCAAAGAATTCATCCATTTCTTCCAAGTTGTCCATTTTATTGGCATATAGTTGCTGATAGTAGTCTCTTATGATTCCTTGTATTTCTGTGTTGTTTCTCCATTTTAATTTCTAATTTTATTGTTTATTCTCCCTTTTTTTCTTGGTGAGTCTGGGTAATGGTTTGTCTATTTCATTTATCTCCTCAAAGAATCAGCTTTTAGTTTTGTTGATTTTTGCTATAGTCTCCTTCATTTCTTTTTATTTATTTCTGCTCTGATTTTTACAATTTCTTTCCTTCTACTAACTTTGGGGTTCTTCATTTCTTCTTTTTCTAGTTGCTTTAGGTGTAAGGTTAGGTTATTTATTTGATGCTTCTTTTGTTACTTGAGGTAAGCTTGTATTGCTCTGAACCTTTTCTTAGCACTGCTTTTACTGAATCTCATAGGTTTTGGGTTGTTGTGTTTTCATTTTCATTTGTTTCTATGTATATTTTTATTTCCTTTTTGATTTCTTCAGTGATCTGTTGGCTATTCAGAAGCATGCTGTTTAGCCTCCATATGTTTGTATTTTTGATAGTTTTTTTTTTCCTGTAGTTGACATCTAATCTTACTGCACTGTGATTAGAAAAGATGCTTGAAATGATTTCAATTTTTTTGAACTTATCAAGGCTAGATTTATGGCCCGGGATGTGATCTATCCTGGAGAATATTCTGTGTGGACTTGAGAAAAAGGTGAAATTCAATGTTTTGGGGTGAAATGTCCTAAAGATATCAGTTAGGTCTAACTCGTCTATTGTACCATTTAAAGTTTGTGTTTACTTGCTAACTTTGTTTGGTTGATCTAGCCATTGGTGTGAGCGGGGTATTAAAGTCTTGCACTATTATTGTGTTACTGTTAATTCCCCCTTTTGTACTTGTTAGCACTTGCCTATGTGTTGAAATGCTCCTATGTTGGCTGCATATATAATTGTTATATCTTCTTCTTGGATTGATCCTTTGATCATTACGTCATGTTCTTTGTCTCTTTTCATAGTCTTTATTTCAAAGTATATTTTGTCTGAGTATTGCTACTCCTGCTTTCTTTTGGTCTCCATTTTCATGAAATATCTTTTTCCAACCTTTCACTTTGAGTCTGTATATGTCCCTTAGTTTGAGGTGAGTCTCTTGTAGACAGCATATATATGGGTCTTATTTTTGTATCCATTCAGCCAGTCTTTGTCTTTTGGTCGGGGGCGTTCAACCCATTTACATTTAAGGTAATTATTGATAAGTGTGATTCCATTGCCATTTACATTGTTGTTTTGGGTTCAATTTTATAAACGTTTTCTGTGTTTCCCATCTAGAGAAGATACTTTAGCATTTGTTGAAGAGCTGGTTTGGTGGTACTGAATTCTCTCAGATTTCTCCTTCGCATCTGAATGAAATCCTTGCTGGGTACAGTATTCTTGGTTGTAGGTTTTTCTCTTTCATCACTTTCAGTATGTCCAGCCATTCCCTTCTGGCCTGAAGAGCTTCTATTGAAAGATCAGCTGTTATTCTTATAGGGATCCCCTTGTGTGTTGTTGCTTTTCCCTTGCTGCTTTTAATATCTGCTCTTTGTGTTTGATCTTCATTAGTTTGATTAATATGTGTCTTGGGTGTTTTGACACCCAATGATGACAGAGGATGAGATGGTTGAATGGCATCACCGACTCAATGGACCTGAGTTTGAGTAAGCTCTGGGAGTTGGTGATGGACAGGGAAGCCTGGTGTGCTGCAGTCCATGGGGTCACAAAGAGTTGGACATGACTGAGCAACTGAACTGAATTGAACTGGGGTGTTTTGCCTTGGTTTTATCCTTTTGGGGAATCTCTGGGTTTCTTGGACTTGGGTGGCTATTTCCTTCCCCATTTTAGGGAAGTTTTCAACTGTTATCTCCTCAAGTATTTTCTAATGCCTTTTCTTTTAGTCTTCTTCTTCTGGGACACCTATGATTTGAATGTAGGGATGTTAAACATTGTCCCAGAAGTCTCTGAGATTGTCCTCATTTTTAAAATTTTTTTTTTTTTTGCCTCTCTGCTTCATTTATTTCCTCCATTCTATCTTCCACCTCATTTATCCTCTCTTCTGCCTAAGTTATTCTACTGTTGGTTCCCTCCAGAGTGCTTTTGATCTCAATTATTCCATTATTCATTATTGATTGACTCTTATTTGTTCTAGGTCCTTGTTAAACATTACTTGCATCCTCTCAGTCCTTGTCTCTATTTATCTGTAGCTCCATTTTGTTTTCAAGATTTTGGATCATCTTTACTATCATTATTCTGAATTCTTTTTTAGGTAGACTCCTTATCTCCTCTTTTGTTTGGTTTGGTGGATATTTGAAATGTTTTTTTAACCTACTGAATACTTCTCTGCCTTAACTGGACAGGTGAGAACTGGTGAAAGGTAAAATACAACATGCTGTTCTCACTATAGTAAGTGGTAGACAATACATTGGCTATGTGAGTCATCTACTGCTGCTGCTGCTGCTGCTAAGTCGCTTCAGTCATGTCCGACTATGTGTGACCCCATAGCCGGCAGCCCACCAGGCTCCCCCATCCCTAGGATTCTCCAAGCAAGAATACTGGAGTGGGTTGCCATTTCCTTCAATGCATGAAAGTGAAAAGTCAAAGTGAAGTCGCTCAGTCGTGTCTGATTCTTCGCGACCCCATGGACAGCAGCCTACCAGGCTCCTCCGTCCATGGGATTTTCCAGGCAAGAGTACTGGAGTGGGGTGCCATTGCCTTCTCCATGTAGTCATCTAATCTTACACCAACTCCTAGTACAGAACATCCCCTGCAGGAGGAAACTGGCAACCCACTCCAGTATTCTTGCCTGGAAATAATCCTATGGACAGAGGAGCTTAGTGGGCTACAGTCAATGGGGTTACAGCAAGCTGGACACAACTGACTGATTAAGCATGATCACGAGCCTGAGTACAGAACATGCAGGGAACACACTAATGTGAATAAGACTGTCTGCCTAGGCTTACTTGTATCAGGGTTTCAATTTAGAAGTAAAAATCAATGAGATTTTCCTATTTCTAGTGACATTTCCAAGCTTCCTGGTTCAGCCCTGTTCTTATGCACTGAAGTGTCCCTGGATAAATGACCTCTGTGACACTACAGATCACTTTATGAAATTCTCATTTAGGAACATGGCAAATGACAGATGGTGGCAAATAAAGTGTAAATGACACCTCTGGTGTACATTTACTACTCAGAACATGCTAAGGAAAAAAAAAAAAACTGGAGAAAGGGATGTGATTAATCTTTTTTTTAAATTTAAATATCTTTAACAATTAGTTGACGAATCGTGGCTCCTTATAAATTCTAAACAATGGCAAGGGTCTAATTTTCCTTATTACAAATCTTGATTCCAGATGACTCAAATTATTTAGTATAGATTATCTTCCACATGAGGACTCTGAATTGAAAAATTCCAAACCTTTGGCAATTTTTCTATTAAAATTATAAACACATATTTGTTCCAAGTCCATTCCTTTCCCTTGCTACAATCACTACATTGTTTGGGAATTGTGTCACATCAGTAATCAGACTCCAATCATCCCAGCTCTTTGATGCTCTTGCTATTAGTGCATGTGCACTTTGATCACAACATCAATCAGTCCTCTCAATTCATCAGCCAACTCCTGACCTTCCTTCCTTCTTCTCTAGAGTCAGAATTCTGTGATGCATTATACTCAAATGCTCTGTGGCCAGTAGCATGGGCATTGTCTGGGAGCTTGTTAGACATGCAGACTCTAAGGGCTCACCAGACTGGAATTTTAAAATCATCTTAACAAGATTCCTAATGAGTTGTTATGCAGATAAGGCGGGCTTCCCTGGTGGTTTAGATGGTAAAGAATCTGCCTGCAATGTGGGAGACCCAGGTTGGATCCCTGGATCTGGAAGATCCCCTGGAGAAGAAAATGGCTACCTACTCCAGAATTCTTCCCTGAAGAATCCCATAGAGAGAGGAGCCTGGCAGGCTGCAGTCTATGGGGTCACAAAGATTTAGCAACTAAAAATAACAACTCTCTGCAGGAGTATTGAACTCAGTTATCTACAAATACAGATAGAAACCATGGGTCACAGGAGAAACCTGGACACACTTGAAATTTGTGGAATAAGGGATAGACTAGTTGGAAGGTGAACAAGAATATTTGAAAATGTTTCCTTGTAATCAGTTGTCTCTTCCCCCCATCTTCTTCACCAGACTGAGTTGTCAGGATGGGGACGTGTGTCTCATGCACAAAGAATCCTCCGCCAGGCATCTTGCTTATGACATATACAATCAATTTGGGGAATAAAATGGTTTTAAAGCATTTCTCAGGTATGATTAAATAAAATGGCCATCTGAAACATATGAATATTGCCAGCAGTTCAGATTATACCAGCAAGGGGGTGATGTTAATATCTGAATGCCAGATACTCAATCAAAATTAACCAACTTTCACTGAGAGCCATTATCAGTGTTTCTCTGGTTACAGATACCTTTAATACCCCAGCTCCATTACAGAAGAGAAATTATGCAACTACTTTATAAACTGATTTATCAAGAGTCCTGCTTTTCTCTGCATAATGACTAAATGCCTTACAAATACTTTCTCTGCTGCTTACTTGTAGAGTGATAGAACATTAGCTGCAGAGTTAATGTCACCATGGCTGTGATTTGCATGTGGATGAAAAGTTAACATAATGTAGAACTGTGAAATTAAACTGGTCGACTATGAGCAGCAGTCCTGCTAAGATCCATTCATCTATCCTCATTATTTCACCTCGTGGTTTATTGTGTTTGCTGCTTTCTTCCATTACTCACAAAATTGTCAAATAAGTCCCAGAGGATTCACTGGCACATGGCTTCTTCTGGAAAACAGTGTTTGCAAAGCTTACATAATGGGACCAATGAAGCCAACACGTGAAAAAGCCCAGTGTTCTCTAGCCTTGTTAAATGACCCTCGGCTTCAGAGGGAAGAGGGTGAAATCTGGATAGGAAACAGAATGAGAAAGCAAATTATCAGGGGACTGACTTGTACTTTTTTCTTACTTTAAATGATGCCTGTAAGAGTCGAGAATACGAGACTTTATGACACAGTCCACAGTAGGAACTATCTTGGGGAAAAAGAAATAACACAAAACTGATTATTCTATTGAGAGAGTATGGGAAGCAGGGGGTCAAAGGCTTTTTCGAATGCAAAGTGTACTCATGTGAAGAGTTGACTCATTGGAAAAGACTTTGATGCTGGGAGGGATAGGGGGCAGGAGAAGAAGAGGACGACCAAGGATGAGATGGCTGGATTGCATCACTGACTCGATGGACGCAAATCTGAGTGAACTCTGGGAGTTGGTGATGGACAGGGAGGTCCGGCGTGCTGCGATTCACTGGGTTGCAAAGAGTCGGACACAACTGAGCGACTGAACTAACTGAGTATAGGAAAAAATAAATTACTGTGGGTAAGTTGCAGGAGATGAATTACTTCTTCAAGTTTTGTTTGCTCATGAGATTACAACCGTAGAGCAACTGGAAGCGCTTGTCATTGTTTTTCTTCTGGTAGGAAGATGAGCCAGGAAATGGTAAACCAGAGAACAAAGCCAGCTGCTTTACCAATTGAAATGTAATCTTGTGAAGAGGTAGGGGGAATGCTACACACAGCACTTCGGAGTCTCTGGGTGGCCTCTGCAGAATACTGTCCTCTCCACAGTCCTGTGCCCACATCTAAAGATGGAGTGCCCTCATCTCTACCTTCATTTGATCAAAGGAGCAAAATAAAAATAACTGAATTTAGCCTTAGTAATATAAGTCATTCAAACGATAGACAAGGGGAATGAAGGGCATTTTAATCAGAGGTACAGGGAACAAAATATAACTTGGGGATGGAAACAAGAATTTGGCAAATTCTGCTGTGCCAAGTGACACTAAATGGCTGAGTCATGAAAGGAAGTAGTACAGTCATGCCAGGTGACTGAGCAGAACTCTTTTCCAACCTCTGTACACACATTTTATAATTATGCCTCATTTAATCTCCCCCTCCATTCAAAGTACCCTTCAGAACTGAAATCAGGGAAATCAGTTTCTAGAATGAGACTTTTATTAACCACAGGGTGGATTCTCATACGTATGGGATGGTTAATATACTGCCCTGCTTGAAGCCTAGTAGATTCTTCTTAATTCTATTAATGATCAGATTTTAAAATGTTTTTCTCTAATAAATCTTTATATTCATAAAGTACTTCAAATCTTGTTTGACTCAACAATGAAGAAAAGGTTGGCAACAAGTTCTAGGGAATGAGTATAAAGAAAAAGCCATCATTTACCACTGAAACAAAATACTTCTTAAGTTTAAACCAGAGCAAACAAGAAGCACATGACAATGTATGGTCGTAATCAAATTTTATTGAGAACCAGTATGATAAATCCTTTATAGAACATAGAAATACATACAATTCCAGCCCTTTCCAATAAATGGCAATGTTAACATTGGCGCAGGATTCCTGAATATCCCAAACGCTTTGTTTTGTACCTGTAGGAGAGAAACAGTCCTTCTACAGCTTAACAACACAGAAGTGGGGTGCTCTGACCTATTTAGGGTGGGCAGCACTGGAGACAGAATTCGGCATGAATAAAGGAGGACTACAAATGAGTTCAAGTGGCTGAAAGAGTACATGAATAAATATTCACTCTTCTCATCGTGTATTTCAAACTCAGTCAAGAGAAGGCAAGGCACTATAAAATCAGACACACGAGCAAAGCATCTCTCTCAATTAAGTTATACAGGGACACTGTAATAAAAGAGAGAAAACGGCCACTTTTACCTAAAACTCTACCTACCGTGAAGGCTTTTGATGCCAAATAATTGGAACTGACATCAAAGATGAAAAGGGAGTCAAATGACTCTAAGGATTAAAGACTGACTTCTTGATGGGACCGCAGATCAATAGGATTGATGTAAATAATTGATGTGACATTCACAGAAACACACGAGAGGATAAATGAATACTGCCTGACACAGTTTTAAGGTTTTACTACCTAGTTTTTACATAGAGATAAAAGATACTACTGAGTTTTCTGGAAAGCAATTTTGAGAAATTTTTCATTTTGCTTTGCTTTTTTAACAAAGAGAAAAATATCTGAGGGAAAAATGATATAACAGAAACAGAACTGAAATGATGCCTCTTCCTTTCAAAACTAAGAAAACTAGTATAAAATTTCAGTTTCTACCATGCTGTTAGTCTGAGTTTTATACCTTTTGCCTGAGTTTAAAATCCTATCAAACTTTCTGACCTCGTAAACATAAATAAAACAAACAATGGTATAAAATCTTGCCTGTTTAATAACTGATAACTTAATCATGTCAATATTGATAAATTTGCTAATGGATGACAGTAGCTAAAACTGCAATAGAAATACAAATAAGAATCTTATTCAAAATGTTCTACTCCCTGCCTTGATGTCTTCCTGGAGTTTAATTAAGATGTTTGCTGAAGCATTGTGATCACTGTCCTGTGGTTAGTAGAAAGTGTTTTTTGTTATTTTTCCCTTGGTTAGTAAATACAGTAGCTAAAAGTGCAAGTAGAGTATAGTAAGACATTTAACTAAACCATATGGGGCTCTATTCTTTCAAGTTAGACACCCATCCAAAGGGAAAGCAGCTTTACAGTGAATGCTGACACCTTTGATCTGAAATGCTCATGCTTACGAGAAAGGCAAAGCTGGCCCACAGCTTACCAGCAGCACTTCAAAATCTGAGAGGCACAAGATTGTCCACACTAACACAAGCCACAGAATAAGCTAACCCTGGGAATTGAGCCAGTGAACTGTGTCTTAGATCCCACTATCATTAGCCTTTAAAGGGTCAGGCAGTTTCCAACAATATTAGCTATTTTGGTGCTACATGGAAAATAATAGGGGATTTCTACTCACAGGAACCAACATACACTCAGTGGGAATTTGGTTCAAAGTTCCAGTTAAAAATAGCATATTTTTGTGACCAAGAGAGTTGTGAAATAGGCACATTTAAAATTTTTAGACCCTGTTTTTTAAAGTGACAAAATGTTTCAAAAATCAGTCGATATACATAGAAAAGATGGAACAAGCCTGGGAAAATCAGCAATGGAAGGAGGAGGGATAGGAGCAGATAAGTCAAAACATTGGTACAGAATTTAAAGCACCAGGAATTCTTCACCTACCATATAAATAACCGATCTTGAGGGCTCAGAAATTGATGAGTGTTAAAGCCTAGAGTATGCAAAGAGACAAAAGCCATTTGTTCTAAGAACGATCATTGGGTAATACTGTCTCAATAAACAGCATTTCTATCAAAAGCTCAGCGATTCTGCCATATAGCATCCCTCCCCCTCTTTAAACGAGTAGAATGCTTTACTATTTAGTGAAAAGAACAACATCTAGATAGATAGGAAGGAAAATATCTTATGGCTTGTACCAAGCAGACAACACTCGACAAAGCATAGTCTTTGCAAGATAAGTAAGACACAAGCTAAAGTTTAGAAGATCAGCCAGAAAGGGTGGACTCAAATCCTGGGTCATAATATATTCACACATAGAAATCTCATTTCCTCATCTTACTAATTCCAAAGAAGAAACACATTTATATTAAGTAATTCCAAAACATATTAGCTTATCTGGAAAAAAACAAGCTTTTTGTTAGCTTATCTTGAAATAACTATCACATCCTAATTTTTGTATAATGACCACCCCATTTTAGGAGTTTTTGATAAAGGCGTTGGATTATAGAGCCTGAATGCTCTCCTAAAAGGGGTAAATTTGAAAGTATATTTAGCTCTAGTTTAGATAAAGATTGTGAATTTGAAAAATGGTGTTTCGGTCCCTAGCTCAGTTGACAGCTTTTTCAAATTTTGTCCCCTTTCATAATCAACCACTTAGAGAAAAGCAGTCATAAAACTGTTATTAAAATACTAAAGAGAAGAGGTAGAGGGCAATATCAAACAAGAAGCATGTCTTTATCTACATTTAGTTTCTTGTAAATATTTTTAGAACAGTAACAGATGATTATATTCATAAGCTTAAGTAAGAATACAATTGCCCCTAAGTTCTGAAATATATACATATATGCCCTCAAAATACTATACATATCACCTACCCTCCCTTTAGGAGAAACTGAAGTTACTTAAGATTTCCTTGGATATTTTAAAATAAAAGTCAATAACAAAAAGGAACTGAACTAAAGACATATTTTGTAAAAACAGTCAACTAAATTACATACAGAGCTTGACTCTATTGTTGCTTTAGCGAAGGTTTGATAACAGAGGTGCATGCAGTGAGATGCAGAGGTGGGGAGCTTTCCTTTTACAGTTCAAATGCAGGGAACCTGGCTTTTGTGGGCACTAGGAGATCAGCCAAGAAATATATTGTTCCAGCCATTCCTGAAGGAAAAGAAAGAGTCAAAAGTTATTACACCAAAAGATGATATTTTTTATAGAGTGGCTTCATTTTGCAGCATCAACATGATGATATAATTTATATGATTTAAATGAAGTAGGTGTCTGTTTTTATATGTTGCAGCTCATGAGAGGGGATCACTAGTAAGGTGCTCAGCCTCTTTATGCAGGTAGAAGACAGAGGGAGAGTGGAGCCAGACTGGTTTAAGGCCCAGCCCTACCACCTACCATATGTGAGCTCCTTCATCATGGCCTGACTTGCCTGTTTGAGCCTCAGAGATCTCATCTATGACATGAGGATAATAATACATATTTCTGATGAGATGATTTATGATGACATCTACAAAATGCCTAGCATGTGCCTGGCTCCATAAACAACACTCATCATAATTACTACTACTGGATCCACGGTGGTCTGGGTGCTAATGGATTTTTAATACTGAGTTATCATATTAGGAAATAGAGAAGTTGTTTAAGAAATAACTATAAAATTAATTTGTTGAAAAAATGCAACATATTACTAAGGAGAGAAGTGGATGCTGATATTATAAGGCAAATAAGTAATGTGTGGAAAATACCTTCAAAGAGGGAGAAGGGGGTGTCCGGTGTCCGGCATCCGTGTTCTCCATAATCTAAGCACCATTCAGCAAACTAAAAATGAGACCAAGTTAAATTATAGAAATGATTTCTTCTGGAGACTCCTAAAAGTTGACAGAGGTTGTCTCTAAGATTTACTCTGAAAAGTCAAAAACTATTCTCAAGGCAAGGAAAGGGTTTAACCCAGAGAAATGGATGGTCTAAAAAGAAACTACAAAGCATGAGAGGAATTTAATGAGCTTCTGAGTCACGTCTCTAGGGCTATCAAAGAAGAAAGCAACACAACATCCCCCGCCAATGCTGTTGAGTAGAATTATATCCTTTAAAAAAAAAAAAACCACCTAATTCAATTGAATGGTTTTTCTTAAACTGTGTTTGTTCTATAGACATATGGTTTAAAAAAATAAATGAATTAAATCAGATTAACCAGAGCCACTTCTATAACCTCCTGGGCAAAGGTGTGCTCTGTTTGGCGGTCCTGAATCCCACCTTACAGGCCCTGTACAGGTACTTCGCATCTTGTGTGAGGTTGTACAGCGACAGGAAGGCGTAGGCATTCCCTGCAGTGCCGTGGCACAGCCCATATCCCTTCTTCAGCAAGCCGTACTGCCAGATCACGTCTGCACACTGATAGGCATCATTGAGATACTGTTCTTCCTTGAACACCTGCAGAGTCAAGGGAAAGAGTTTATTATAAGGGATATAAAAGACACTTCTATTGACCTTCCTTCCTGATAGGAGAGAAAAGGAGATGGGAAAAGGGAGGAAGAGAAAAGGAGGTGGCTTAGTAAGAAAGGATAAAGAATTCAGAGACACAGAGATATGTTATATTGGTGGAGAAAAATTAGAATAATTCATTAGCATTTTTTTTTGTTTTTAAATACATAACTGGACATGACCTCATCCGTATGATCTAAGTTTTATATGCATGTGTGTTTGTGTTGTTGCTGTTTTTTAGGTGCTAAGTCTTTTTGGACTCTCTGTGACCCCATGGACTACAGCCCACCAGGATTCTCTGTCCATGGGATTTCCCACATAAGAATGCTGGAGTGGGTTGCCATTTCCTTGTCCAGGGGATCTTCCCGACCCAGGGATCAAACCCACGTCTCCTGCACTGGCCAAGTGGATTCTTTATCATTGAGCCACGGTGTTTGTATAACTGAATGCTACTGGTGAAATAGCCTTATTTACTTGCAACTTGCTATTATCCTTAGTCACTTTGCAAAGGATAAACACTATCTTCTCTGTAACAATGATGCTCTTCATTATTAGAAAGTTTCTTTATACCCTGGAGAAGAAACTGTTTATAAAATTGATTATAAAACACTATACTTTGCAGAAAAATAGAGATACATCTTTATAATTTCCTAACTCTTGAAGATGTGAAAAACATATATGTGAAAAATATATGTGTGTGTGTGTGTGTGTGTGTGTGTATGTGTATTTTTTTCCTATGCCATGTAGCTTTTTGGATTTTAGTTCCCCAACCAGGGACTGAAACCATATCCTCTGCAATGGGACACAGCCCCAACCACTGGACTGCCAGGGAATTCCTGAGAAATAGTTTCTGAGTAGATATTTTTAATATCTCATTACGGTATAAAAGTAGAGCAAGACAGTTTAAAAAATTTTTGTATTATATTTGACTTTCTGAAGGCAAAATCTGATATACTAAGAGCTTATTCAGACCATAAGATGCCAGAGACTATTTAGAGTCTATAAAATTGTAATTTGTAGAACACATACCAATGAACATCAATATCTTGGTTTACTTCCATTTTTTCCCCTCAAATAAAAACCTTTACTTCTTTGATTATGGCTCTGTCATAACATGCTTTTTAGAAGTGATACTTGCATTTTAAAGATTATGGTGAAATATATATATGAAAGTTACCATTTTAATCATTTAAAGTGGAAAATTCAATGGCATTAATTATATCCCTTGTGTTGTTTTAAGATGGTGAAAGAATAGGATGGGGAGGCTACTTTCTCCTCCACAAATTCATCAAAAGATCATCTGAATGCTGAGTAACTTCCACAAAACAACTTCTGAACACTGGCGGAGGATACCAGGCACCCAGAAAGGCAGCCGATTCTCTTTGAAAGGAGGTTAGGACAAAATATAAAAGACAAAAAGAGAGACAAAAGAGTTAGGGATGGAGACCTGTCCTGGGGAGGGAGTCGTAAGTTTCCATACAGTAGGAAATCCTCTCACAACCTGTGAGGAGTTTTGGAATCTCAGAAAGCAACATAACCCGGAGAAAAGAAAAAAACAAACAAACAAACCACATGCCTAACTGCAACTGCGGAAAAGAACTTCCCCGTGAGAGGCTCTAAGTGAAAGTGAAGTCGCTCAGTCGTGTCCAGCTCTTTGCAACCTCGTGGACTGTAGCCCCAACCATGGGATTCTCCAGGCAAGAATACTGGAGTGGGTTGCCATTTCCTTCTCCAGGGGATCTTCCCAACCCAGGGTCGAACCCAGGTCTCCCGTATTGCAGGCAGACGCTTTAACCTCTGAGCCACCAGGGAAGCCCAACCTAACACCTAATGCACAGTCTGGCTTGCTCATAGAACAAAGGATCGAGGAATTATCAAAGGAGAGCTAGCCCCCTCCCCACTGGCCCCTGCCAGCCCAGAGGCAGAGAGGCAGGCTTGAGCCAGAAGGCAAGGGCCTGCTGCAATCTCAGCTACAGAGATGGCATCTTCCACCAAACTGTAAGCAGGCTCCCAGCTGCTATTCCAGAGATTTCGGATGGTTGACACCTGCCAGGAGGGTCGCAGCCTGAGATCAGGTCTCCAGGGGAGATATACAGCACATCTGAGATGGTGCTCTTGTGGCGCAGCTGGGAAACCAAGTGGCTGGGACCGGGGAGGTGATTAAGATGCATAGCCCACCTGGGACAGTGCACTCACCAAGCACCTGGTCGTCTGAGCTGCCCAGACCTGGAAGGGCACAAAACGCACGCCCAACCCACAGAGACTGAGCCAGAACTGTGTCCGAGAGTCTCCTGAGGAGGTATGGGTCAGCAGTGGCCTGCTGCAGGGGCAGGGGCTCTGGGTGCAGCAGACCTGGGTATGGCATAAGCCCTCTTGGAGGAGGTTGCCAGTAATCCCACCACAGAACTACCAGAACTTAACACAGGATTGGGGAAAGAGACTCTTGGAGGGCACAAATAAAATCTTATGCACACCAGGACCCAGGAGAAAGGAGCAGTGACCCCACAAGAAACTGACCCAGACATTCCCATGAGTGTCCAGGAGTCTCTGGCAGAGGCGTGGGTCAGTGGTGGCCTGCGGCAGGGTTGGGGGCACTGAGTGCAGCAATGCCCACATGGAACCTTTTGAAGGAGGTCACCATTATCTTCAAAACCTCCACCATAGTTTGGCTTCAGGTCAAGCAACAGAGAGAGAACATAGCCCAGCGCACCAACAAAAACTGTATTAAAGATTTACTGAATATGGCCCCACACATCAGAACAAGACCCNGATGACCCTGTATGTGTGACAACAAAAGGACACAGACATAGACAATGGACTTTTGGCCTCAGAAGGAGTAGGAGAGGGCGGGATGATCTGGGAGAATGGCACAGAAGCATATATGCTATTATGTAAGAAACGAATCACCAGTCTATGTTTGATACAGGATGCAGGATGCTTGGGGCTGGTGTACGGGGATGATCCAGAGAGACGTTGGGGGGTGGGAGGTGGGAGGGGGATTCGGGATTGGGAGCTTGTGTGCACCTGTGGTGGATTCATGTCGATGTATGGCAAACCCAATAGAGTATTGTAAAGTTAAATTTAAAAATAAATAAATAAATAAATTTAAAAAATAAAAATAAAAATAAAGTTAACAGAATGAAATTGACAAGACATGCCACCTGGTATTGTGGGTAAAAATCAAATGCTTAGATATGTCTTCTTTCTTTACCTGCTGTCGGTTCTTCTGATCTACCTACAAACACTTAGACATCCTGCTCTGTGCTTCACCCAAGCACACTGGTGATAACTAAACCCTACAGCTGTTTCAAGTCTGAGTGTCAGCCACTTATTAATAAGATAGCTGACAGCACAATGACATCAGCATCTTATAAACTGTAGGCAAAAAGAAAGCAGGCAACATTCATGGTGCATTCATCTATCTGTGATCATTGTGAAGGGCCCTCACAGACCCAGTGGAGATCCACGCCACTGATTCCTTCCATTTGTCCTGACAGATGCTGGGTGGGAGGCACAGATGCCTCTTATGATGGTGAAGGACACTTGGTCAAGGCTCATATTAGACCCTGAAATGCTGGCTCTGATGAAGAGCTAGTTAGAAGAATATCAAATTGCAAAGAAAAGACACCTGGCCAGAGCAATTTCTTTTAAATATCTGGCATCAGCAGAAACTAAGACCCACATGCTAAAACTGTAGCTCAGAGGCTATAAATTTGGCAGATCAGAGGAACAGCATCTTGAAACACTTTAATAACTTGCATTTAGAGCGTGAGTTAATATTACTCTAGGGACTATGCTGCACATCCTCTTATTTAAAATGTTATCTAATACTTGAAAAGAGGAAATATATGCCAATCTTAGCCTCATTAACTTTGTGAGTTGGTATAGAAGATTGGGTCATGTCTTTTAGAACTAAAGCTGCTAGAGTCCTGTGTGTATTTTTTAAGTGTGAGTCGATCATTATTTCCCTTGGGAATTATCAGAGTTAAGAGTGGGAAAAAATGAAATTAAATGAGGGCTAGTACTTTTCCTCATTCCCTCTTAAAGACACTAGTGAGATCAGCCATCCCTTGGGTTTACTTTTCTTACTTTGTTATCTGCAAGGGAAGCAATCTTTCCTACTAAATGTTAATTTTTAACGTGAGAAAATTTCATCTGCTCACTTAATCCTTTATAATAACAGTATCTCACCAGTGCCTCATGCTTTCCATTTTATAAAGCACTTTACAATCTTCTCCCTCCTAGAATAAATCTACTTGGAGTAAAACCCAGATGACAGGGGGAGTCACGTCCTCTGGTGAGGCCCTACTGATCCCTGGACACCGCCTGTGTGCGTACATGCTCAGTCCTGTATGACTCTTTGGGACCCTATGGACTAGCCCACCAGGTTCCCCTGTCCATGGGATTTCCCAGGCAAGAATACTGGAGTGGGTTGCCATTTCCCTCTCCAGGGGATCTTCCTGACCCAGGGACTGAACCCATGTCTCCTGCATCTCCTGCAGTGCCAGGCAGATTCTTCACCACTGAGACACATGGGAAGCCCATAGTCAAGGAAGTCCCTATTCATTTTTTAAATGCGACCAAGTTATTAGATGAATTTTAACTTAAATCATTTAACCATAATTTACTTAAAAGTTATTGATACCCTGTCTTCTGTTAGTGCTTCAGGATAGCTCAAAAAACAAGCTACTGAATAGAAATGGGTTAACCCTTGCTGAGTCTTTGATCTGGAGTTATCTCTGAAAAATAACCTTTGAAAACAATCTCAATTTGTGATTAAGTATATTTACTAGTACAGGAATTTCCTGGCGGTCCAGTGGTTAGGATCCCATGATTCCACTGCAGGGGGCATGGGTTCAGTCGCTTGCAGGGGCATCACCTACCATCACTTAATAGCTGGACTTCAGATTTGATCTTAAGGGGTTGCCATGCCTGCTATTTTTCTACACTGGCTGCTGTGTGCATGGGCACACTGAAAGGTTCTTGACGGGGCACCTAAAGATCTAAATAGCTTCCCTTGCCTCCCAAGCTGGGAGTGTATAGCAAAGAACTCTTGAAACTCTACTCGGAAAGGAATAAACCTAAAAATGAACAACTCAATGCTTA
Organism: Neotragus pygmaeus; assembly: GCA_006410875.1. NCBI lineage: Eukaryota > Metazoa > Chordata > Mammalia > Artiodactyla > Bovidae > Neotragus > Neotragus pygmaeus. The sequence goes on along the minus strand of SJYV01023428.1, from coordinate 689,679 downwards.
CTGCTGGTGTATGTCATACATCATATCATGATGCACTATACTTCAGTGTATTCGATTTTACAGAGGAGGATTTCAGTAAAAAGAACTGAGGCTGTTCATTTCAAATATCGCTTATTAACAGTTGCAAGAGCTACTGATTGCTTTCAGACTATGGGTAATGTTTGACACAAGAGGATCCTCAACAAGCCTTTTCAAATACGAGCAATTATAAGGAAAAGCTTCTGTTTTGGCCCAGTTAATTTTCTATCCTGAAGCCATGCTCTGAATATATTAATTTAGGATTAGAAAGGGGAAGAACGCTCTAAGGAACAAAGCTGAAGATTACACTTTTCTAGCTGCAAATGCCCATAAAATCTTTGTAGGGTTTTTACTCTATGTCCAGTCTCAAATAACTTTTTCCTGTAGACATTTTAATAGTAGTTATTCTTGCCTTTCTAACAAGCCATGATTCCCTCAATCTTTCCAAATTCTTGTCATGTTTTTGCAGGCCTTATTCTGATTTTTTCTAAAACACTTATAATTGACTAGTCATTAGCCATTTCTAAAAAGTTGGTATGGTTCACATTACTTCATCTCATAGCCTATGTGTTGGTCTTCTTCACTTTTTTATCTATCAAATGTATGGAGTAAATCCAAATGTAGGAGTGGAGAGTAAACTTCAACAACACCCCCCTGACCCCCCTCCCAACCCCCTCCACACATACACATTCTCAGGGACTAAAGAGCAGGGCTCTGTCTTTGTCACTAACTAGCTGTGTAACTTTGAACAAGGTACTCAGCCTCGCTTTGATTCAGTTTTCTCATCTGCAAAATCAGGGTATGAATAGTATGCATGCCATGGAGTTGTTTTGAGATGTAGATGTGTTATTTAATGCAAAGCACTTGCGTGGAGCCCAGCATATAACATTAGTGACTGGCATACATGCACACACACACACAAATGTCATACAAATGTAAATCCTATTAGCATTTTATTAACAAGAGTCAAATTTTAATGTTTCCTCTTATCTTTCCACAGTCAAATAATCATGAAATTGCATACTGATGATCCTCATTCCTTTAGGAGTCAAAATTCATTCAATCAATGTATTTTGTTATTAAAGTATTGAATTGTGTTTTGAACATTAATGTATAGTAATAATGTGTTAACTCTCAATTACTGACTGAAAAAATTGATTATTCACAACATTTCATTCCTGAATAAGCAAAAAAGAGACCAGAAGGATCTGTGGTAAAAACTGCTTCATTTTCCAATGAGATAGTTATGGGATTTAAAAATTATTCTTTCTTTCCTATTTAAGGATTTTACTTCTGTGGTATATAAAAAAAGATAAACGCCAAAGAATACAGCTTGTAAAACTGCACTCTGACAACCCACAGGTATAAATAAAGGCTTCAGAGATGATATCTGAATCCTATTAAAAGTTTATGTTAATCACTCTCATCACCATATTATATCCTCTGCTTTTATTTAAAAATAAAAGCCAAGATAATTTTAGTTGTAAAAGAGTTTGTCTAGTCTATGTTAAGTACTTTCTAAAGCAATGATCTGCTTCTTTTGAGTGTCAATTTAAACTTGTATATGTCACCCTTACCAGTAAAGCAGTATCGTGTTTCCTAAAGCACATAAACCCACAGAGGTACTCTAGCAGAAAAGTAACCTATCACTATTAGTCTCAGTTTTTGTTGGAAAATTAAAAAATGATGTGAATCCCGTTTTTCAGTTTTAAGTTCATATGTAACATTAAAAACATATGGGTGCTTTTTCTCTTCAGTGAAACTCTTTCAAGATCAAGCTGAACAACTGACCCAAATCTAGGCATACCATGAATGAAGTATCATGAAGCTGGGCAGCCTAGCCCTGTGGATTTCTTTGGAGCCATGACCAGAAACACAGATACATGACTACAGGGTGTACTGTGGATTGACAAATGTTACAAACAGATTAAGGGCTTTATAACCCTGTGACAGCCAGCGAGACTTTGAGAGGAAGCGGAAAGGAGAGGCAGAGGAAAGGAGAGGCAGAGAGTGGTCTACTCAGGCTGAGAAACCACTCATGTTTCACAGTGTTTAGAACCTGCTGTAGCTCCATTTCTAAGTTTAAGTTACACTTGGCTCTAGAACAATGATTTATGATTTGGCATTTCTAGAACACTTCCTTTCTATGACAGGCTTTATGAAAAGACTATTACTTATAGAAATTAAGGAACTTAAAAGTGAGTAAGAAATTTTCAATCAAAATCCAAATATTAATCTCCCTAGAAATGGAGCAGGCAAAATATTACTTAGCGTATTTCAAACATTTATCAGTTAAGTTCAGTTCAGTTCAGAAGTTCAGTCTGAGAAAGAGTCAGACTCTTTGTGACCCCATGGACTACAGCACACCAGGCTTCCCTGTCCATTGCCAACCCTCAGAGCTTACTCAAACTCATGTTAATGATAAATTTATCCTTATAAAAATTCTCCCAAATTAGAGAGCCAGGTTAGAGAGCCTTTTGCAGATAGAAATATTGCAGCTTACTGTCTACATGCCTTGTGCAAACATACGAACAAAAAAATGATCCTTTTTCATGTTGTACAGAACTTATAGCAGAGATTGCTAGGTCTTACCCCAAATCCACGCTCCTCTTTCCTTCAGTAACAAACCCCAGCTTAGACTACACTCACCATCCTTCCTTGTTAAGGGGTATGACCATGTGACTATGTTCTACCCAATGCAAAGAACGTAGAATTGAAATGCTGAGTAGGACTTCCTAGAAGTCTTATTTTAAAGGAAAGAAACGCATTTTTTCTTTGCCTTTTTCCTCCCTGCAGCCTTGAAAAGCCAATATAATGGCTGGATGTTCAGTTACTATTTGGTCAAGGGAGAGAAGCTAGTGCTGAGGGATGTTGAAGCTATTGCTGAGTCACTAAGTGGTGTCTTGACTCTGAAATCCAAAAAAGGGCCATGCCAAAGGATTGGCTGAGGGATGATGGAGAGAAAGAAATGAGCCTGGGTTCCTTTTGACATCCTGAGGCCATCACCATGGCTCTGGACCACCTTCCTCTGACTTTCTTTTACACCTTTTTTGTTTTGTTCAGTTGCTAAGTCATGTCTTGACTCTTTGCTACCCCATGGACTGCACCATGCCAGGCTTCCCTTTCCTTCACTATCTTCCTGAGTTTGCTCAAACTCATGTCCATTGAGTCAGTGATTCTATCTAACCATCTCAACCTTTGCTTCCCTATTCTCCTCTTGCTCTCCATCCTTCTCAGAAATCAGGGTCTTTTCCAATGAGTTGGCTCTTCGCATCAGGTGGCCAAAGTATTGGAGCTTCAGCATCAGTACTTTCAATGAATATTCAGGGTTGATTTCCTTTAGGATTGATTGGTTTGATCTACTTGCTGTCCAAGGGACTCTCAAGAGTCTTCTCCAGCACCACAGCTCAAAAGCATCAATTCTTTGGCACTTAGCTTTCTTTATGGTGCAACTCTTACATCCACACTTGACCACTGGAAAAACCATAGCTTTGACTATACAGACCTTTGTCAGCAAAGCAATGACTTTTCTTTTACATCAGAGAAAAAAAAATTTCTATCGTGTTTGAGCCACTGTAATTTTGATTATATTGGGTATATGAAACTGAACCCAATCCTATTCCAAAAACAATCCTATCCAAATCAGCAAAGAAATCAGACTGTATTTCTAATGGGGAA